>JAQMYM010000037.1:23750092-23766669 GCA_030014255.1 Parauchenoglanis ngamensis | reverse complement strand
TGCTCACTTGTATAAAAATAAGATGTATGTAAGTCGCTCTGGATAAGGGCGTCTGCCAAATGACATAAATGTAAAAAAATGTAAAATGTGAAGGGGATTCATTCTCCAGAAGATCTGGCAACCCAGGGGCAGTTTAATATAAAGGTTGAACTTGTTGACTTCGTGCTGACAGGAAGGTTGTGTTTGTCTCTTGTGTGCACGCACGCACACGCACGCACACACACACGCACGCACACACACACACGCACACACACGCACGCACACACACGCACACACACAGATGCACGTGAAGAATGAGTTCATTCACTGACAGGAAGTGCTGCCGAATCACGCGATAATCTCCTTTTTTTGATAGCTGTTACATGTGTAACCCTCACCTCGTTAACTCTCGAATGAATGAATGAATGAATGAATGGATGGATGGATGAATGATGACTCCCAGGAGCTCAGCAGCCTGGACCTGCCCGTCTGGCACCAGCAGTCACGCCTCGGTCAGGATCACCGAGCGACACCGTGAGCTGAATGGGAAGGTGTACTCAATAAAACCCCCCAAAAAACTAAATATGTATAATGTGTATACATGCATCAATTATTTTGTTTTGCCTAATAATAATGTATCGCATTATTTTTGAATTGCATTATAATATTTGTATATCGTGTATATGTATTTTTTTTTCAATATTTTTATTTTATACATTTCTAGTTATTTTAAAAAATAAACCTGAGAAGCAAAAATTACTTTAAACATTTTAGTGCAAAACTTTCAGTTTGTAATTATTTAAATGACATTAGAAATATTTAAAAATTAGTTACAGTTGAACAAAAATCTACATTATTATTATTTTTTTTTTTTAAGTGGAAGTCAGCAGGATGTGGAATTAGAACTGAATCCTAAATGCTAAGCACCGGACGCTCCTAAAGAAACAGGATTTCGGTTCTGCTTCCGAGCAGAAGCCACGTATGTGCCGGGACCTGTCCACGTCACGCGTCCGTGTAACAGAAAATTAACTCGGAATGAAAAAAAATCACCATAAGAACACGTCTATAAGTAATAAACATATTATACGTGTGTGTGTGTGTGTGTGTGTGTGTATATATTTGTGGTCAAAGCTGTGGAAGCAGAGCAAAGACTCCAGAAGCGGAGAAGTGGATCACGTTCACAAGACAGGAATTGACCGTGTTAACGACGCGTTACTGACCCCGCACGACCGAGACGTGACGTTTAACGAGTGAATGTGTTTATCTGAGGAACAAACCCGCGTCCTGACCTACTTTACAAGCCATACAGGCAACCAGATAAATGGTGCAATCTGTTTTAATCGAAGCTGCTCGCATGCAAAGATCACAAGATATAAGCTGATGTTAAAAACGCGAGAGGCACGTGCAGCCACGACTCCCTCGCTTCAGGCGTTTAGTCATCGGTTTTTTTAGTCATCAGGAATGGTAATTTTCAGACACGCTGTAATAAAGCGCTCGATTATACAAACCCTGCAAAACAAATCGAATCCAAGTTTTACTGCGAGTATTCGAGCAGCCCAGCTGGGATGGAAATGGTTCTGATGAAATTCAGGATGGAGATGAACTAAGAATTTCAAGCTCGAGTTTGCTTGTTTCTGTGCGTAAGTGGAATTCGGGAATCTTCCATAAACAAAAGTTGTTGATTTTTCAGACATCCAGATGAGTTGAGCGCCGGTTTGTTGTAACGCTGGTTATTTTTATTCCTGTTTTAACGCCACCACACAGACACTGCTGAGAAGTGATGCTACAAGACAGAATCCATTTGGAGATGATTTCCTCTCTGGAACCAGCTCCGGCTTCTGTCTGTGCTCCTGAGCTTTCATCATTTGTGCTGATTGTTTTTTTCCCACCACCATTAACGCCGCCGCCGCCGTTCCCGCTCGTTATTTCTCCATGTAAAACCCTCGTTTCTTCGTGGAAACGTTCAGTGCTGTAACAGGCCTTATTTAGTTTCCCCGCGTCTCGTTTCCAGGTTCGGTGCTGTGCCTGAAAGCAGTTTATCAGTTTTAAGTAGCGTTTCAGAAGTAGGAAAAGCTGTCCTTTGGTCATTTTCGCTAAATGATTGAATGCTTGAAGCGATCCTAGAAATTCTGCCAAAGAAAATTCAAAGGATGCGTCACGTGATGCCTTTCTGGACTTTTTAAAAATGCCACGGTTTATTGCTACCTTCGTAATTTCCGACCTCAGACTACAAGTGATGTCAAATCAACATGGCCGCCCGCAGCATCCGCTGGAAACGCAGCAGCGTACCTTATTTACAGGTTTTAGCTTTAGGGTAAACAAAAAGCAGAAATATTCGCTTGCTATATCTATGACATCATCGCGACTTTTGAGGCGGAAAATAATCACTCCTCACAGTTGGCACTGTGCACTGACGTTATTTAATGAGTAGAAAAGTAATTTATCACAATATCGATATTATATAGTTTCCTCAACGCTTACATCAGTCCGTGTTTGTGTATCCTTAACGAGCTCACGGTCAAATCTCACGCTCCCTTCGAGGGTGGAAAAAGGTGTTTTTTTTTTCTTTACTGGAAGCTCAGCAGCTTCGCTTGTGTTGAGAAGAAACCGTAAATGCTGCAGCCTCTCCCGCTCAAAGTTACCCACGATGACATGGCTGAGAAATCGTGAACAATCAGTGACTGTGTTTTCTCTCCTCTCTGAAAAGGAAAATATCAAAGGCGGCTTGGTGACTTTTACGGACAGTGAGATGAGGCTGGCTGAGGACTTGATCAAATTTTTAAACCTCTCAAGATGGTCAAAACTCTGGGAATACGGTGTCATGGTGCTGCCTCTGAAAATGATGGATTTAATAAAGACTGCCACAGAGGGATACGAGCGAAACCCGCAGAGACGACCTCAAACCCAGCAAGCGCTGTTTTTTCTCGAGAAAACAGATGGTTTTGGACCCATATCCTGTTTCACTGTATTTAGTTGCCCACTAAGCACTCTATAATTCTGAAGTCTTAAATATTAGTGTTTTTATTATGTCAAATCTTTTACAACATCATGTACATAGAAGGCTGCTGGTTATTTTTTTCTCCCCGACAAAAAGAATTGCTTAGATGCGCATCACACGTACATTTAACCATTGTTCAGGATGTTAGAAAGGATCTATGCTTCTGTTCAGTCCGTGTAGGAAAAACCGCAAAAAATATGACCACACCTTCTGTTTTGTTCGATGTGGGTGTGTAAAAGCTTTTCATGTTCAGGAATTTGAAGTTTAGAAAAGGTTGAGATCATTGTGTTGGGAAAGGATGGACGTTTGCAAGCAGTGCGAGTCGGATTCATCAGAAACGCAGAGAGAACGCATCACCAGAGGATAGAAAGGGTCTTGGGATGAGGAGAAAGTCCACTACAAGTAACGACACATGCGCGTTTCTTAAATACCCTTTGTTGACTTGCCCTCAACTTTCCCTTTGGGGAAATCCCCGTTGGGCCTTTTATTAGCATCAGCATAGATGTAGATGAATAAAACACTGGTAAACATGTTGCTATAGGAAAATAATCAACAACGGCATGCTGTGAAGAAGCGCACTAGCTGTTACCATCCCGATGGATTATTTTCCTCTAACCTCAGGTTTCAAAATGTTTTATTCCTCGTACACCGCAGCTATTTGCCAACACTAGCAATTTTTTTTAATTAAAGAAAATGATGTCGCGTTTTATCAGCTTGTAGTTTGGGGAACATCTTGGTTCCCGTTCATGTTCAATCTTTAGGTAACTGGATATTCCAACAAGACCATGTGATGCCGTTCCGCTCACCAGGTGTAGGGAGTGGCTCGACTGAGGGAGCAGAATCAGGTTATGACCTACTCAAAACCGAGCACTAATGGGATGAACATATGTTAGTTTTTCTGGCTATCTTGTATCATATGGATGAGACAAACCACCGTTATACATAGTCTGTGGACAGCAGTGAAGAATGTGTGGGATACAGGTCCCTTAGAGCCTTAAAAATCTTTGACAAAGATGTGTGAAGCTGTAGGAGGTTTTCAAGGATGGAGCAGAACTTACACAATACATAATAGTGTGTGTCAAAGATTATTTCATCAAGCCACTGCTTTGCCAAAGCACAGTGTTGGTCGGTCTCAAACTCCGGACCAATGAGGACTTTTGGCAAGTAAAATGAGATCCTTTTTGAACTGGTTAGAGACAACGGAGTGCCTAGTTGAGATAATTGAGTGACTTAAAGGATGTAGCTGACCAGTCAGGCTTAAAAAAAGTCAGCAAGCCAACAAAAGCTTAAACCTGCTCAGAATCATGGGTTGCGTTTCTGTATGATGTTCCTGAGGTTAAATATTGTAATTAAAATTATATATTTGAGAACATTAAAAAAAAATGTAAATATTAAAACCATTAAACCATGTGATTATGACATACCTTTGTTGTCTCGTGCTTTCAGCCATCACTATGACTTTAAACTCATGGGATAAGCCTAGCCAGAGGTCTATGATGTTACTGGATTTGTTCCTGAAGATGGATTTCGGTCACCTGCTTCTGTTTAAGTCATTTAGGACACTGCCTGGTCATGGGTGTATGTGTATTCAATAAATTCTGGCAAACCCAAAACTAAAAGGGTGTAAATGACCTACCCCTGAAATCCTACCCCTGCTGACTGCGAAGGAGGAGTGAAAGACAAGTGAAATAATTTGATTGGTTCGGGTAACTGGGGTAAATGGTCCCTGGTTCGACTCTGAGGTTGGGAGTACCCTGGGTGTAAAAGAATGTGTGCATGGTGCCCTGTGGTAGACCGGCGTTCCATCCAGGGTATATTCCCATGTTGCAGTGTTTTTGGGATAGGCTCCAGATCCACCGCTGCCCTGAGCAGAATAAAGGGATGAATGAATGATGGTTATTGCTGTGTTTGCTAGGGATGAAAACAGAGTCTTGCCATTTTCAACAAATTGTTTTCTCCGTGTGATTAATGTGCTATAGCACATTCATTACAAGGAAAATGTTTCGCTACAGATATTTCTACTTAGTAACTTGTTTATTGTTGTGTTGGCCCTTGTTTCTGACTCTTCTTTTCTTTCTGTTTTTTTCAGGTATGGCCTCACAAGTTTTGGTCTACCCACCACATGTTTATCAAACTCAGACAAGTGCCTTTTGCAGTGTGAAGAAACTCAAAGTCGAACCCAACAACTGTGTTTACCATGAGAGGGCCTTCCCACTGACTTTTTTGAATGGTAGAGCCCTTGGCATTGGACAGCCAGCGAAATTTGCACCGACGTACAAGACACGGAGCCTTTCAGGGGGCAGACACCGTGGGGACTTTCCAGTGCAGACTGTCGCTGTACAGGGTGTACAACGACAACCAACCAGTGCAGCAGCACATCACCAAGAAAGAGGTGTCCCGTTACAGGGCAAAGAGCCAAAACATCTGGAAAAAGGCAGGAGCAGCGGTGGAGCTACAGGGGCATCTGGAGGGGACAGGGGTGAGGAAAACGGGAGCAGTGGGGGAGAAGGAGTTGCTGGTGGAGGGGCCGACGAGGACAAGGAAGAAGACCACTGTAGTTCTAACTTGGCAGATGGTTCCCAGCGATGTGGTTTGAAACGTAAGAGCGAGGAGCTGGAAAACCAGGGAAACGCCATGCAGATAGTGGAGGACCTGTCAATGTTGCCTGCAATGTTGCAAACGAACGTGGGGAACCCGCCAGTTGGGGTTCCAGCAGCCGTAGCAGCGGGGCCAGTAAAACCAGGAGGTGGTGCTGGCAGTGGGGAAGGTGACTACCAGCTGGTACAACATGAGGTGCTTTGTTCAATGAAGAACACCTATGAGGTGCTGGACTTCCTTGGCCGTGGTACCTTTGGTCAGGTGGTCAAATGCTGGAAACGAGGCACCAGTGAGGTGGTGGCAGTAAAGATCCTGAAAAATCACCCGTCCTACGCGCGGCAGGGCCAGATCGAAGTCGGCATCTTGGCCCGACTGAGCGGAGAGAACGCGGACGAGCATAACCTGGTGCGGGCTTTCGAGTGCTTCCAGCACCGTAACCATACCTGCCTTGTGTTCGAGATGCTTGAGCAGAACCTATATGACTTCCTCAAGCAGAACAAATTCAGCCCGCTGCCTCTAAAGGTGATACGGCCCATTCTCCAGCAGGTTGCTACCGCACTGAAGAAGTTGAAGGCCATGGGTCTGATCCATGCCGATCTGAAGCCTGAGAACATTATGCTTGTGGATCCTGTCCGGCAGCCGTACCGGGTGAAGGTCATAGACTTTGGTTCTGCCAGCCATGTCTCCAAAGCCGTTTGTTCCACGTACCTACAGTCGCGGTACTACCGGTATGTATCTAAGGTTAATGCATGGGCCTTTGAGTTTTTTCCTCTCTCTTCTGTAGTGTGTCCCACTTGTAGCGGCAATACAACCAACTGCACATGTTTTTTCAAGTAGCTCGTTTAATTTTGGTGTTTTCAGTAAATCTTGATGCATGTTCACTTTTCCATCAAATGTTGCCATTTTGCAAATTTTCAGATGTGGTTAGAGCTCTGTTCTTACACTGGCAAGAATTTTTCAGTTGTCACGAAGCTTATTTCGACAAGTGAAGTGTCCTTCTGGGGAAAACAAACGTAAAGCCTACGTTCACATTACAGGCCTTATTGTTCAATTCAGGTTTTTTTGCTCAGATCTGATTTGCCCATCTTTATGGTTCACATTCATAATTGCGAGTGACCAGTATCTAACTTTATCGTGAACACATCTGTTCTCCTAAACAGCACGCATGCGCACCTTGAAAAGTTAAGACCTACTAAACAGTGGCTTGTCCAGTGTCCGTTTTATTGTTGTAGATTTGTTTTGGTTTTGTTTTCTACTTTCTCTTATGCAGCTGCAGTTCACTAAGCCATTATGATGTATTGAGTTGCACAAAGGTTACAGATAATTATAAGTTAGATAGACATTAGGGCTTGGCATGGTCATGATATAAAATGCCCGATAGTGTCACACTTTTTTTTTTTTTTTTTTTTTTAAATTAAATGATTTCTTAATAGATACTGCCATACAAAGTTAAGTCCTGGGCATTCTTCACATTAATGACACAAGAATTATGTTTTTTTTTTTTTTTTAAGCAGTACTGCAAGTTTTCCTCCATTTTAATCAGGTCAAATAACACTTAAGGTCTTGTAAAATTGTTGGCAAGGAAACGTCATCTATGACAAACATCCTGTCTATTCAGGAACCACATACCGACTCTGTAAGACGGTGTTACAGGCAGGATGGGGGGATTTATAGTCTGTTAGTATGGGAAAGGAAGTGGTGTTTCTGAAAACATGCTTCTGCACAATAGCTTTTTTTTAAAGACAAAAAATGCAATAACTCTTGGGAGGAAAGAGGAAAAACTTAATTAAAGAATTTTAAGCCATGTTTATAAGATTTAATGTCACACTGAATTTAAATGACATTCCATTTAAATGAGTTTTCATCCGTCTAAGCATTTTATTTTTTTACTTTTATGTTTCAGTTATTTGTTGCTGTGCAATAATGTCTGTCTTTTGATTTGAGTGGAAAAGTTTGCACAGTTATGACAAAATGAAGAAGGCAGACATTTAATTTGTAGTAACAAAAGATTCAGTGTTATTGTTATTTTGCAGCTGATAGGATCCGAAACGACACACAGGAGACCAGAGGCAGTTATAAAGGGACACGATAGACACGCCAGCTCTTAGAGAATATTCATCTGACATTCAGAAGGGAAAACCTCAACCTTTTGGACCTTTTTGCCTATATTTAACTGGGCTTAGAGGACAATTTGTGAAAACAGATCAAATTATAATGCAACAGCGATTGGTGGGTCCAAGCACCGAGGGTGGAGCACTGTCCGTGTCTTCATGAGCCAGTGATGGGATGTGGACGCAATTTGCATTGAACAAGCATGGGCCACATCGCACCAATGGAGTTACAGTGGAATTCTGGCGCACTTCCTGTTTGAGCAGTGTGACGGGTTATTAGATTGCCTCACCATGCCGTGGCTGTTGAAGAGATCAGAAATCTCTGAGTTTTAGCTTGGAATGTCTTGACATCATGCTGACCAAATTTGGTTACAATCTGATGAACCCTTTACAAGTAGTATAGAAAAGTATCAAGTACCTGTCAAAATGTACAAAATATAAAATGGCTGACTTCCTGTTGACTGGAGGTAATGGGTGTGATTATGACATATCTGTCGTTAAAAGACGAAGATGTGCTACAGATTTGGTGCATGTAGTTGAAACTGGATGTCCACAATGAAGAACAATGCCTCAGGGAATGCCCACGTCCAACCTGGGCTTCTGATGTGAGTGCCAAGATTTATGGGTTTTCAAGCTTGCCAGGAGCCTCAAAAACACAACGGTATCTGCAGAAAAAGCGCACTGATAATCCTAACGGATTTCGTCCTTAGAGGCTTGGGTCGTAGTTATGCATTGTAAAACTTTGAAAAAACTTTCTGCAAAAGCAAAAACAGGCAAATTTTAGACAAATTGAAAAGTCTGGGACAAAAACGAGCCGTGGCAGCGGCGGATGAGCGGCTGGTCTATGTTTCTTTCTCGAGTTAAGAAAAATGAACCTGAAATACATGTTACATAATCAAGACTGACCCAGTTAATCTCAATGAGCGCTTCAGTCCTGTGAGAATGTTTACATGGAGCGCCGCGTTCCAGAGCACATGTCCTTACTGGGAGCGCTCTTAAGAACACAGGAACTTTGGTTTAATTAGCGTAGATGCTCGGGGTCAGCGATTGTGGCCGAGATATCTTAAACAACACTTGAAGACATCTTTGATACGTTATCGGTATTAGGATGAGTAATTAAGCTTCTTCAGGCTCTGAGATTGTAGCGTTAAGGAATTTTAACCAGCAAGCAGTACAAAAAATGTCCGTTATGTTTGTATAGCAAGCAACGAATAAGAATTACCGATTTTTAAAAAACTATTTGCCACAATATCATTGATGTATTGATTTTGACAAGCGTTGGCAAAGTTTTTCTGACTGATTTTCTCCATATTTCCATTTTATTTATGACTTTTAGCTTTTTTTTTCACTCCTTGCTGCTGCTCTTTTTAAACCTGTGAGGAAAACCTCCACCTTTGAGCGTCGCTTCTAACTTCCAGCCGAAAATCTTGGCATGTGACACGCTGGTGATGGCCGGGCTACGCCTGCTGTTGCTGCTTCTCCAGTGAGAGTAAATACCCAAACATACAGATGGAAAAGGAGGGGGGACGGAGGCTGCAGAGAGCTGAGCCACCTAATTTTAGCTGACGGGAGGCTCGCCAGCGCAGTTTGACTTCTATAGATGGTGAAGTGCTCTGGCAGTTGGAGTGAAATGAGTCAGGATGAAATGCATGCTGGAGAGATCGCCCCAGCTCTTGGTCAAGGTCACAAACTTAAATAGTCAGCTGTTTTTCGTTGCTTTTAGAAGGTGGAATACAGATAGCCTGTGCCAAAGGCGTCGGGCGGGGTGAAGGGGTGGTCTGGATTAAATTTTGTCAACGCCTAATGCCGCTTCATTGAGTTAAAGGGGTCGTGCACTGAGTCGGTCTTTCACATGAAGCGTGTCTACGTCGTTTTATGACTTCATTACAACTCTTCCATTAGTGAAAATGAACCTCACAGTCAAGTAGACCCAAGTGAAGCTCCTTTAAGCAATAACCACGATGACACTGACATCAGTTGCTCCAGGAATGGCATGGAAATGCTTTGTATTTTGCGCAGGCTCGCCATATTGGACTGCGAAAACAATATGCAAAAGGTTATCATCCCCCCGGAGTAAAAATGCCTGATGAGCCAATTGGCATGTAAATCTACAGTGCTGCATAGACGGTTGCGTAGGTTTTTTGGTCTCTTGTGTATTAACAGATGACCTCTGTAAGCCCCGCCCCCTTCCCTTATGGCTTAGCCAGTTAGCTATGTTTATCATAGACCAAAAATGTCAGAACCTGAACGTTTGTTCATATAAAAAAAAATTAAATAGGCAACTGCTATGACGTGTCAGATGTATACCCCAGGATGTTACGGTAAACACCAGGCTCTTTGTTTTAGTTAAACTGACCCTCAAAGTTACTCTCATGCTCACTTCCTTAGTAATTTCTGTGCATAACATCTTTTTCCTAGAATAGGAAGAAGAAACATGAGCATGTGAACTTTTCTTATGTGTGTCTCTTCCTGGTCCTCTCAATCCCCTGGTAGTTACTATTAAAAAAAATATTATAATATTAAAAAACATGTTTGTATGTATATAAATAATATACGCACACCTTCCAGTTTCTACCTTGGACAGATGATTTGTGGACGGATGGCTCGGTGGTCCTCGTCAGGGTCGGCAGCAGTGCTGTACTGTTTGCTCGCGGCATCGTGTCCACATGGTTTCTGTGCCTTCGCTCGTGTGCCGTGTTGAAGATTGAAACTCAGCCTCATCATTCATTCATGAGCGCCTGCTTGAACCTGCTCTTTCTGGGAACCGAGTTACCAAGTGCTCTGTGTTGTATCATGACTAGCTCACTTACGAATTCACCGAATAATTTGGTTAATTTCAGCGTGAGTCATGGGGCTGGGGGTTCTGCGAGATCGCTGAGAGGTGAGAGGGAATGGTTGTTGAGAAGAAAGGGAAGGGTGAAAGTGGCTCGGGTTTGTGCTCGCTGTGTGAGAACGCTGTTGGGACATTTTTGAGCAGATGAGGTCACGGTTTTGTTCAGTGATTATGGGCAGGATGAGGCGTCCGTGCGGAGGAGAACCTTCTCTCTCCTCTTTCTCTCCTTCAGTGGTTGTTCCACACATGAGGTTTCATCCTTCATTTCTTCTGGTTTTTGCTTGTTTCTACATTTGCCAAGGAGGTAATGTCTTCAGTTTATTTGTTTGTCTGTCTGTAAGCAGGATTGCGCAAAGCAATCCTTTTTTCATGATGCTTGGTATCAGGGTGCATCATGGGCCAAGGAAGAACACAAGATTTTGCGTTGTACGATACGACATCTGGGCTTGTCAGAGTTGGCGCTCAACAACGCCATACATCTTAAAATACAGTAGATGCCCGGAATGTTCAGTAGTGAAAAACATAACCAATGAAGGAATATGATGGCTCCACAGGCTGTATCTCCTGACATGTAAAGTGGGTGCAGTTGCATATCATCTAAGAGTCGATTATTGTCCTTGGTGGAGGTTCGTGCTCTCTGAATGTTCTTCTAGTTGCCGCATTTGCCTCTCTCCAAAGCAAACATTTAGAAGTAGCAGTTACACCATTAGGAAAATGATGAACCTTTGGTTGTCCCTTTATGAAGAATGTTCCGTATAGAGCCCTACAAGATGGAACAAAAATCATTTGTATACATGTTTTTACTCAAAGAAACTCCGACATCAAGCTGGCAAAGCTGCATTCACGTCGTTATGTACGCAAACTGTTATTCATTCATCTATCATTTATCTATTTACTTCCTTACTGACCGTCCCAGAAACATCGCTTTACTCTGCAGGCTGTACTCTTTAAAAACTTCGAACCCTTAAGAATTCTTTGCTTGTTCCTCTCGGAGATCCCTTATAGTGTGGAACACTTTTAGGAAGTGAAAAAATCTGTCATTATTCAGCGAAGTCTTAAAGAACCTTCTGCAAAAGTGTACCATTAGCTAAATATTTGCACCAGACACTTACCCTGATCTCACACACACACACACACACACACACACACACACACAAGGGTTTTTCAGGGGTTCTTTAACGGTTCTTAGTTTCCAAAATTAGTTCTACTTGGTTGCAGCTTTTCTCAGAAGAAAACAGATTGTTCTAGGGTTCTAAATAGAACCTTTATGAGAGCCTTAAGCTTCTGTACAGAAGTGTATTATTATTCTTGGGAATGTCTGACCTAATAAACATTATAGTTTAAATATACCGATACTTTATTATTATTTTTTTTAAATTCAAACCCAGGATAATCGTTATGAATCAAAAAACAAGGAACTTTTACATTTACCCATTTTTATCCGCTTTATGGCCTAATTTCTGCCGCATTAGTGAACCTTTCGTGGTGTTCCCACTACAGAGCTGACCTCCTTGTGTGTGTTGGCAGTGTTTCATGTTTCATTTCCTCACAATTCTTGGAAAATCGCTTTTGCCTTTTCATGAATGCCAAAAAAACCCAACATAAGTCATTTCGGGCGAGTTTCAGTTCAATAAAGCAACAATTTGTTCATCACATTCGGTTTAGGATTAAAATTAGGGATGCGTTAATGTAGGAATTTGTGGCCCATTGGGAATCTCTAGGATTTATTGTGTACATGTGTGCTGGTGTAGGCGCTGGGTCTGGGCGATGCGATGAGCTTATCAAGTTTATCGTAATCAAGATTATTGATGATCTATTCCTTCTATGACGCGCATCATGTTTGAGGATAAGCTTTATAGCTTTGCTTAAAAACCGACCGCAGATACAGTAGTGTCGCGCCATGATTATTTTTGTAGACATGAAATTAACTGTATTTTTATGTTACAAAAAAGTAACATATTTTTATCGGCTGCCAAGGAGTTCAGAATATTCGCCATTTATTATATTAAATATCGATATTGCTATCGTTTCGCTCAGCCCTGCTGTATACATGCAAGGTTTGCGTTTTATGAGGTTTTTTTCTTTTATAATAACCATTAAAATCAAAGTAAAAATGAACCATGAGATTGTAATAAAAGTAATATTTGAAAACACTTAAAATAAATAAATAAGAAAAAAAAAAATATGAAAAAATTTGGCTCAATAATTATTGGTCCAGGCGTGGGATTGAGATAACAACGACAACTTAGAAGCTACTCGTCATTTCATTTATACATCGTCGGAAAATCCTAATCGGCGCTTGTTTTAGCGCTGCTTTCTGATCTGGCGGAACTCTTGCGTTCATCAGCTAGGAAGGGGAGGCGACATGCATTTCCTCCGCTTCGTACTCGACGTTTCCGATGTTGGGTTGCAGTAGAGCAGACGTGAGGGGTGGGAGACGAACCTCTTCCCTTCCTGCCGCTATTTAATTCCTTCCCAGAAGTCCGAGAGCTCCGTTCTTCCCCGCTCGGGTCTCGGTGCGCTTCCTGCGCCGGTGCTGTCTCATGATTTCTGCACAACAATGGAGGGAAAAAAACGCATGCGCTGGAGCATCACACATTTTTGGAAGTATTTTGGACAATTTTTTAGCAACTGGTTTTTGGATTTGTTTTTTGCAGAGACTTTACTGACACTGATTTTACTGACTCGAAGTAAACCTCAAACGTCCATACGATTTTAGATTCTTAGGCAGGGAGTTTAGTTAAATTCATCGTACTGCCGTATACAGCTATGTGCGAAAAATCCCAGAATTTGTCCATCGATGCTTTTCTAGTTTCAGTTTAAAGCAGATTATAAACAGTTCACTTTATTGAACGGTCGGTTTGGGAGTCCAAATTGGATGCCAAGTATCAGGTACCTGTAAGAAGAAAATCGTTTCGCGTCTGATAACTTTGACAATATAGTTTTAATAAAGGGTTTTAACAAACAATGGCTGTAAACAAAGGATCCATATTTGTAAGCTATCCAGAAGTTACGGCTCGAGAACGGAAGACTCCGTCATGGTGGCTCGCTCACTGTGGCAAGCTCGGAGTGGCTGCGCGGGGTTTTCAAAATAAAAGTCCTTGTGGCTGTCTTGCTATAGCACCAATGGGATTCCAGAATAAAGCAAAATTCTTTTTTTTTTTAATCTAATACGATCAATGTTCATGTCAATGTTACAGTTGGTCTATTAATTTCTTCCATAGCTGTGTGTACATAATATAATATATATTCATTTTCAGATCCCTTCAATGAAACGGTGCAGTCAGTATGTTTTAATTGCAGTTGTTTATCCTGTGATTTGCGATCAGCGCTGTTTAAGGCCTGGCGTGGTCCTGCTGTTCGTTCCCGGACGATGATGACCGTGTCAGAGTTGCAAGCAGAGCGCCTTGCAAGCCTGTTCAAGAACCGATTCGGTTGTTACGTCAGTTCATTCCAGTCGTTGCCTTTAAATCTGTGCAGCAATCAGAAATCACTCGATCACACCGCTGCTTTTATTTTAAATGATGTAATCCCGACCTGCTTCTGCTTGAGGGTAGGCGTGTCGGGACGCATCACCACCACGGCGTGGATTATTTTTCTGTGCCACTTTGTTGTGCAGCGATCCGTAGTACTCCAGTCCACTGACTTAAGCCCCAAAAGAAACTGGACCTGCTGTACGGTATACATCACTAATAATGCAGATGTACACTACCATCTTCAGCGTTCTTCATGAGGAACCGTAGAGTTCCAGCTTCAGTTGGGCACCGCCTTCTGCACCTTTAAAGCACAGTCTAGAATTTGACCATGCTGCCACAGCATACCCCGTGGACCGGATGTCCGACCCGTACGGTTACACACTCCGTCCTCGTCATAACCGAGACTTGTTTTATCTGGTTTATATTTTCATCTGTAGTTGTTCACTCGGCAACTTTCTAACGCGTAGAACGAGTGCATCTGTTTGTGGAGTAAATGGAAAAGTAGGAAAACCCTGTGATGTGCAAAAACCTTTGACTGGTTGTGTAGATCATCTTTATATCCAATTTAGGAGCTAGACACACGGATATGAGCTCACGGTGTCGGAGCGAGTCTTCCCCGGGCCGAAGCGCTGCCGGGACGCTTTCAGGCCAGAATTTCAACTTGGAACTTTCCGGATTGCGGCGGATTGCAGCATCATTCCTTCCTTAAACAGGATGAGGTTCTGCAGATCTCTCCAGCCTTGGTGTGTCGAGCGCCGGTCAAAGCCAGCGTGGAGAAACAAAGTGCTGAGCGCAGCGCTGGCCCACTGCACAGACTAAAATGAGCACAGGCAAGTTGCCCAGGATGGCAGAAGTTCCCTTTATCACAGGACACTAATCTGATGTACGACTCTTCCATCCGAACTACAGAGCAGACGGAGAAACGAGGAATCTCTGAACCGGTCATGTGAAAAAAAAAAAAAAGCTTTTTTCCCATACTCGAGCGTTATTCCTGGGGTCTCTTCTATCAGGTGCATTTCTTTTGATCATTTCTGTCTGAAAGCTTTTTCAAAAGATCGTAATCTAGAAGCTGCTTTATCGCAGTTCCTCTAATTTCTGTTCTTACATTTTAGGAGGAAAAAAATGACAAGAGTCGTCGTTTCCTCTGCCTCAGCTGAAGGAATTAACCTTTAAATTCTTTGCTGCTTTGCACGCAACAGATATCCAGATTAAACTACGCAGCGTTGCATTTACTTTGAGTACATCTGGCTTCCATAACGCTTTACGGAAATGAATATTTAACCGAGCACACGTTTGATTCGAACCTTTAAAGTGATTCGATTAAAGTTGGAAGTTTATCAGTAATTAAATTCAGTGCGTGTTTGATGCAAAAGCCCTGTTCGGATCGGATACGTTTATCATTTGGTAAGAAACGCGTCACGTGGTAATGTTTGCGTCACGTGATCATGCTCCCTTCGCAACATGGCGTCCACGCTGGCTCTTATTTCAGTTTGGGAAGAACCAGGTTTCCATCGACAATTTGAAAATACAAAGTTTAGCACGTGGGGGAGGGGCTCGGATACACGCGCTGCGAGGCGAAATTCGGAAAGTAGCAGCAGTCAGACATGGTTTTTCCTTTTCTTTTGTTGATTCAAGTTGGAAAAGTTGTACCGGACACTTTGTCTTGGAACAGGGAGGCGTTAGGACAAGGTGTCTCAGCAGATCTCTCCTTTTCTCTTTCTCTGAGAATATTAATGATCCGCGTTCATGTTCCTCGTCGTTAGGGTTGTTACGGAGTCACGCTTAGTCATGGTGTGTGATCAAACGTTTCCGTCACTGTTCACGTTTATAAAACACCAAGTAACAGCTCTTTCATCTTATAATAACGAAGTGATAAATACTGACCCTTTTTTTAAAGGGTACTCCGTTCTTGGCATTTTGGATTCAGTTCTAATTTGGAACCAAGGTTCGGTTTCCAACCCTATTGTTCAGTTATTTACACACCAGTTTCAGAATAAATATTTTTCACGCACCACTTTTTTTTTTTTCTTTTTTTTTTTGCTAATGAGCGATTTATGATAGTTGCATCGATTCATTTCAGTTATCGTCTTTTAATTCGACGTGTAAAGATTCTCCAGGAAGTGCTCGTGCTTTTCGGTCATCTCACGCCAAAACCGAAATGAGTTCAAATAAAAAATAAATAAAATAAATAGAAGACTATTCAAATACAGAAGACGCCATTAAAAGGACCGCGTCAGGGAAGTGACATTTCCAGGGAATTTTAGGTACGTTGTTGAGTTCCTAGCGCAGGTACAGCCTACATGTACGTATATGGTCATGTGACCTAGTAACGAGCAAACCTGTTTGGCCACACCCCCAAAACAAGCGCTTACAATTAAGGACAAATCTTGGATTAAAATAAGGTGTGTTTTGAACACAAAGACACGACTCGGCTGCGTTCTTTCCATTTCAAATCGAAACGAAAAAGAAAACAATTCAGGGCTTTGATCTTCTTTTGTTTGTTTGTTTTCTCTCTCTTGCTCCCTCCCTCTCTCTCTCTCTCTCTCTCTCTCTCTCTCTCTCTCTCGCGCTCTCTCTCTTTC
>JAQMYM010000037.1:23670201-23718327 GCA_030014255.1 Parauchenoglanis ngamensis | reverse complement strand
TGTATTCAGTAATTTTTTACGACGTAGAAAGCAAAAAAAAAAAAAAGAAAAACCTATGAAAAAGAGTAGGGGTGTCCAAACTTTTCACTGGTAGTGTACGTAATCATAGTTATCTCATAGGTATCCCAGTATACTGTTGTTTATTATATATTTTAAGTAGCAGTTACAAATTCTGGAATCAGCTGTTTGACTGTTTTGTATTATAAAAATTGTTAAACGAACATGATTTTTCTCCTCATTGGCAATGTTAAAACATCAAACAGATATAACATTGACTAAAGGTTTATTTATTTAAAAGACTAGGCTAATAGTTTGCTGGCAAGCCTTTATGTTATTATATATGATGTGTATTGTAGAGATGACTTTACATATTTTGTCCAGAGATTCAGTCCTGAAATACACATTAGCTCAGGTGCCTTCAGTAGGCCAACATTTGCATGATTTTTTTTTATACAGTAATGATACGGCCCTTCAGATGGGTTTTACTGTAATATTAACTAAGGTGAATTATGCATGATGCAGTTCGACAGTTCATATTTCAGTTCATCTAGACAGGTTAAATAAAGCTCTATATTTGTCTAGCGTCTGCCCTGGTGTTAACCTTTAGAGTGGACTGAAGTGTGCAAGGAATGCCTGCGAAGCCGGAGACACGGCTGATGTAATCGTATCATATTTTTCATAAGGCTGATGTGAAGAGGCTTGAGATGTTCATCTGTCTTTAGAGGAATACGCATGTGCTGACTTCATGAGTCAAGATTGAGTAGCCTCAGTATTTCAGATTTTTATTAATCCTATGTTTAGACTCATGTATACCTGTACGCATAAGCTAAACAACGCCGCCTGCTGGACATCGAAAGCTTATTTTCTGTTGTAGTGTCTGTTTTTAATCTTGTGTTTCTCAAACGTTTCTATTCTAAGCCGCTTTGTGGGCAGTAAGCGTCAATGTGTGATGCTGTTGAATAACATTACATCAGGATGGAGTCGTCATTTGTGGCTCCATTCATTAAAGGAATTGTGCTGTAAAATGGGGTGGTGCGATTTTATACAGAGTTACTGACTTTTTAAAAATTATTTTCACGTAACAGCATGTCCCAAAATGGGTTAATTTATAAAAAAAATGACATGCTTATTTTTTTATCCATTTATAGTTACAACAAACTAGCTCATGTTGTCTCTTAGGTTAGAAAGGCTATAATCAGCTCTTTCCTCAATAGTCTCTCTTTTTTCCTCTTTCTTGAAGTTGATTAAACAAAAACAAAAAATTAAAAAAGCAAGCTTGTCATATTATAACGCAACCACAAAGTGTAAAAGAAATTTTACCACAAAGAAAACTTAAAGTTTAAAGCTACAGCTTTACCTCTGACTGTTACAAAGCACTGACACTGGAGACTCCTTCCATACATGTTCAATAAACATGTTTCTCCTTGCAGAAATTTTTTTTAGGAGGCTAATAATCTTTTTTCCTATGATTATACCACTCACTAAGACGATTTTGCGAATTTTAGGTGTTATGAAGAAAATAATGACCAAAATAAAGTTCTTTAAGGGCTCGTTGGTTAATTGTGGGCTCTCAGCTTCCACAGCAGTATACAGACCTAGATTCAGTCACTGTTTTAGTCTTCCTGGACAAAAGGGCACAAAACATCAGTGCATACCGCAGTATCTGAGCTCAGCCAAAATTGTGTCGCATTCAGTAGGTCACTCTCAGAGGGGTTAGATTGATGAGCTCGACCTTATTAAAGTGATCAGGCTTGTTTAAGCTACAGTCAGCTGGACTTCCAGAGTCCCAGAGCTTCTTACAGAGACGCTATGTATATGGCAGTTTGAAAGAGAAGGCTGACAGATGCCTCACAAATCCTATATAACAAATTTAGTTGGCTACAGTGACAGGTTATAAGATAGCACAGTGTTTATTTCTCTGTAACTTATCAAAAAACCCCGAAAAACTTTTGTATGTGAATTCACAGAAAAGTGATTTTGGTCCACCATCTTTTTTTGTTTTCTTTTCGTTGATTGAGGGAACTGCCACATAGATTTATGGGTAATAGGCAGCATGCCTTTAAAAAAGAACATCCTTAGGGCAGTTTCCAGACAGGAAATGAATGTTTGATCAGTTTTGAATAGTCCTTGATGCATGGCTGTCTTGTTCGACACCCTCCTGAGAGGGGGAGCATTCTCCCCAATTCGAACGCAGCAAAAGTGAACACTCCTGGCCAAAAAAAAATGAGGCAAACCCAATATTGTGAAACATGAAGCTTTTAATCGTCCCAACAAAAAACACTGGGCAGAAAATGAAAAATAAAAAAAAAGCGCTCCCGAGACCTCGGCCTTGTTTTGCTGGTTGCTGCTCGTTGCTGAAACTGTCGGGGGGAAAAGCTGAAGAGAAAAGAGAAGAGAAAATCATGAAAAGATTAAAATGTTTAAATGATATAAAATTGAAACTATCTTGTCTGGGGGTTCAAAATGTTCCCGAAATCTCTTCAGTTTGAAGACTTTAACATCGAGGAACAACACGGACTCTTCTTTCTGTAAAAAGCTGTTTGCAGGTTTACCCACAAGCCTTCAGCATTTAAAGGGAATCGAGGGAAAAGCTGCACCGCGCCGAGTTACTTTATCTATCTGTTTCATTCTTGCTCATTTTCCTGACCAGTGATTTGCTGTTGAGGCCATTAAAGCTTCATGTTTTGCAATATTGGATTTGCCTCATTCTTTTTGCCCAGGAGTGTAGGCTAGCATGAAGACTGTGTATGCTTGTACATTGACTTTCAGACAGACAAATCATTTTTTTTAAATACGCAATATTCTGAAACTCTGTTAATAAGTCAGTTATGGTATATATATATATATATATATATATATGTTTTTTGTGTGAGTGTGTGTGACATAAACATTATAGGTATTGGTGAAAGGATGAGAGACATCCAACCATCTAACCTGTTTTGACTTTCTGTTAAAATCGCTCCCGTTTTTGTGGCTGCTGTCTGTGCTGCATGTTCAGACCTAGGGCTAGGCAATATAATGTTATAATATCAATATTGTGATAAATTATGTCATAATCAGGATATTCTTTTTAATAATATTTTATGAACTGGAAAAAAATCTTGTACTGTATTGAATCTTTAAAAAAAAGTGTTTTGTTTTGTTTTTTTGTGTAGGTTCTCAGCTTTTCATTGCTAACTGTTATTTTTTTAGTCGTAATAATGGAACGTAATAAAACAATCACTTCATTTAAGAAAAACGAACTGCTGCTGGTAGTTTATCACACCTACATACGTACTGTGTATCTTAGAAATGTCTTTAAGAATCATAATGTGATACGTGTGTCATATCACTCACGTCTGTTCAGAACTGCGATTGTGTATTGCCTTCATGTAAAACCTTTATAACGAAAAATATGAACAAGTACAACAAAATTGGACCTTGTTCAAAGTCATATAAATGAACACGTACGAAAAGGTACAGATGCTAACTCTGCCCCAACCCTAAACTTAACCTTTGAACTTGTATCTTTTGTATTTTTTTTTTTTTACTTGTATTGACTTTTTTTAATTTATTTTTTTATTTAATTTTTTTTTATGAATTTCCACATGTAAGGCCAACTAACTCCATTTCTCCTCCATGTTCTTCAAGTATCTCATACAACTGTTATGTGATGTTATATTTATGTTTATATTTACAGTGTAATTATGTTCAATCATTGAATGAATAATCGCTGCTGTGTGAAGTCATAGAGGTCATTAGACACACAACACAAGTTCATTTTAAATAAATGGCAGCACAGGCGTTTATTTTACCTCACCAGTGTTCTGTTTCAACTATTTGTGAACTATTGATTTGCTTGTGTTTTGGGAGCAGAGGTGTGTAATGTGGCTTTTGTGGGAGAACCTGCTCTCATATGCAGCACTGGATTTTGAATAAATGATAATGAGGATGATGATGTGGGTAAAAATTCTCTCCATTTATCAGTTTATCTTCAACTGAGCAGGTTCGTTAGAAGGACAAGAGGGACATTTTGACAGATGATGTGTGAAGAAAGCAGAAATTTGTGATATGTTAGGCTGCACATGAGATACTGCACAGTGTGCGTATACACTCCAGGGAGATGGAAAGTGTGTCAGTTCCCCGCTAGGTGTATAATGGGACAAAGGGACACCATGACCTTCACTGTTTCTAGAAAACTCTATAAACTCCGGTGGGAAAGTGGAGTGCGTGACATCACACATCTCAGTGCTTCCTGTCCTGTCCTCCTCACACCTCATTCTCTCAGACTCAATCTCTGTGAGCCAGAAGACCACATTTATATAACTATAGTTCCTGTTTGCATACAACAGTCGTCACTGTTTTCATGTCATGACCTGGGCTCCGTACAGTCAATCCGAACTAGGAGACAAAAATAACTTTAAAAAAAAAAAATATATATATATATATTATCTAGATAGAATAAATGTATTCACCACTCTTCCTGCATTTTTAGACAACATGACTCAGAGAAGGAGAAAGACTTTAGCCAATGAATACATTTGTAAACCATTCTAAATTTTAAACACAGAACATTAATACTCTCACTTTTGGAAATGTAAGTAAGAACCTATTGGTGATTAGTTTAATTGATTATGATGTTTAAGCTTGTTTACTTAAAGGTGCAGTCAGGGATTCTAATCCAATTCATTTTTGTCGCATTCAGCAAATATCTCCTCACGGTTCAGTGTGTGTGCTGAAAAAATTGCGGTGTTCGTACGTGGCCCTGGTTCTTTAAACGGGAAGACAAAGAAAGCATCTGGGACCGAGCTACACAACAGTATTCCAGCCAATCAGTAACAGGGGGCATATTTCAGGCAATCACAGAACAGAAAAAAGGGAAGGGGTGGAGATGGTGGCGTTAGTGGTAGTGTTCTTGCCATGGCGATGCGTGTCAATCAATTTGGGGGCGGAGTTTCTGAAGGAGCACCAGAGGGAGGTGTGAATTTGGCTGTTGAGTTCAAATATCAACAACATTTCTTCAGAATCGATGAGTCCCTCTTTAAAATGCTGCACTTTTTGTCACCTAAACCTAGACTAATACTTACTATACCCAAATGAATAAAATAAGTCTAAGACTAAATCCAAAACCGATGTCAAAATTGACAGTGGTGTGCGTTTTGTTCTGCTAATTTGTTAACACTGTCTTTTTATGTATCACAGCTAACCCTTTGAGATATATTGTTCTTCTTTTATCTTAATTATTCAAAGTGATGTGCTACATTATTAATGAGCTTCCATTTGCCTGACATGCCTTAGCAACAGTCTCCTGTTTATTATGTGCCAGACTTGCAAATCCTAATAAATGAATCATAGTGGCTTCCAGATATTGTTGAGCGTGTCAAACAGACGTGCCCTGACTGGAAAGAAAGTAGGCTGGATGGATGGATAGATAGACGGGAGACCCGTCCCAGACATCTTGCACAGAACCTTGACGCATCTGACACATCTTGAAATGTGACCCATTGCTTTTCTGTCTTTTAAAGGTGCCATTTGTTTAAATGTTTCTTCTATTCTCTGTAAAGGAGTGTGTGTGGCTGTGGTGTAAATGGTGTTGTGCAGCAAAGACTTGACAAAATAAAAGTATGGACTCTGAGAAGATGCTCCTTGTTGTAATGCTTAATGATCATCATTTTGTTTTTTTTTCCTTGAAATTACAAAACATTACACCAGTTTTGTTCAGTCTGTTCAAAGTGTTTTTTTAAGGCTTTTTAAAAGAATTGTGCTTTGAGTGCTTTGTATTGTTCAGCAGAGCTATAATTCTGCCTGCCTGCTCCGCAAAGAAACTTCCAGAATATATGACAGGAAAATTATAGCTTTTATCCTCTATAGGATTTGAACTAAATTCTGCATTGTAAAGATGAAATATTCCCAATATAACCATCCGAATTTCTTCTCCCACAGATGAAACAAATTACGAGGCGTCTGGATCATTGGCATCATCTCTGGACCAAGCAGCCCTGTCCACCTCTTCTCTTAGGCCATCTGGTATGCATATGATTGATGAGAATCCCGTCTCTGTCATCCATTCTGATCCTACAAATCGTCAAAGGGACATGAGAGAGGAGTCTCTATCAGCCAGAACAGCTGCGAAACCACAGATCATTCTTCATTCAGGCTCCACTTTGGAGAGTCCTGTTAAGGGCACCAATCAAACTAACCATTCACCTGCAGAAGGTTCTCTTCAGAGAACAGAACCATCTTTTATGATCCCATCTTCTGCTGTGGTGCACATTAGAAACCAGTCTTCTATTTCAGGTTTGGTGTTAAGCACACATACAATGACTAGTTTTGTCCAGTCTCAACCACCACCATCTCGTACTGTACCTCCAGTTGCCACTGATATCTTGTCATCATCATTAGCAACACCACATTTGTCAGTGTTAGCTTCACCAATACCACCATCCTCATTATCAACAGTGTCGCCAGTGTTAAGTTCCTTATCATTACCCTCATTATCAACTTCATATTCAGCTTCATTATGGTCACCATTGAAAGAATCAAAACCAGCACGTAACCACCCTTACACATCTAGTTCTGTTCCAATATCAGCTAGCCCAGCCACTGGTTCTTACACACTCCACTCAGCTAAACCAGTTTCACTTAAGAATACCTCAAAGATCCCAGTAGAGTATGATGCATACATGCAATTTAACAAGCCGTTTGTACAAAGTACAACAAGGAGCCCAGTGTCAAAGGCACCCTCTGAGCTAGAACCTAACCCATCATCATCCCCAGTTACACACCTCACAGGACAACCATCACAAGAACCGACTTCTTTGTCTCGTAACCCAAGTGGATTTTTTGTTTGGAGAACCGCCAGAACAATGCATGATCATGGAAAGCCGTATAGTTATTTTCTATCTATATCTACAGTCCCTGAGGAAACATCAAGTGATAGCCAAATACAGTTAGATGGCTCTAAAAACAGCATATTTACAAAGGTTTATGAAGAATCAGCAACTCGGTCTGCTTCAGCTCAAGAGCAGTTGATCTATACCAAGTCAGATTCAAGTGCGGCATTATCCTTAAATGAAAGGAAATTGGTGCCTTCAAATTCTTTCATAACCACTCATTCGATGGTTTCTCCAACAGGTTTCTCTGAATTATATAAGAACCCAACCTCTCCAGGGTACAAATCATTTCTAAGAAATTCAACTAAGCACAATGTATCTCATTACCTGAATTGGGGAGAATCATTCTCCAATGACAACAATGAATCTATGGTGTTATATAGAGCATATATGACCACTCAGGTTCCATTGCAAACCAAAAATAATTCACCTAGCGCTACATCTCCAAACTCTCTTTTGGAGACAGACATGGCAACCGTGGAGTCTCGACTTATTGCACCTGTCTTTTTTTCTAGAACCCATTTGTTTGGTCCAACTGATAAGCCAACACCAGTGAGCTTTCTGCAGAGACCTGTTTCCTTCTCAGAATACACAAAGCCTAAAAATGTGTTGTTAACGCTCACATCATCTGCATTTACTGAGTACTTGCCGAATACAAGTCTTCAGGAAACTAGCACTAACAGAGCTCCAAAAATCCATGGTACTGAACAGATAGCTCATTTTTGGGATGTTCCACCAACCATCATCCCATCATCACCACTCATGGCACACAGAATTGACACAGTCTCTTCCGAGACTACAGCAAGTACAGTTACCTTGTCTAAACCTTTAATATCTGCCATCTTCTCCAGCTCTACAGCTAAACAGGTAGCTGATAGTCTGTCAAGTACCAAGAGATCAATCCTGTTGGAAAGGAAGCCTTTAACCTCTCAAAATGACATCATTTCTAATTTTGTAACTACGTCAGGTCCTGAAAGATATATCCAAGGAATGTACACTCCGATTAATTTGTCGGAATCTGAAAACCACTTTAGTAATAACTTCACTTATCAAGGCAAACTCTTTTCACCCATTGTTTCAACTTCTGCACAGATAACTATGGAGAGCAGGTCTTCCTTCATGTCGAAGTTTTTGGGATCAATTTTTAGCAAGAGGTCCTTTGATATGTCTTTTTCTCCCACACCTTCATTACTTCTTCATAATATGATGCAAACAACTAAATCTGATGTGGAGAAGTCAGATTATTTCACATCTTCAGACAGAAGAATGCCAACAACACCTGGAATATTCAGCAAGAATGCTTTATTTATCTCAGCTCAAACAAGGGAATTAAAAGACACATTTGTTGATGAAACTACATCTACTGTATCATCAAAACAGTCATCTGTGCCTGCTACTGGTGCCCAGGACCTGAACCTTATACCCGTAAGAATGAACGACAACTCTGCTGGGAAAGAAAGGTTCATGAATAGTGGAATCTATACCACTTTAACATTAAACGCTAGACCAGAAGCAAGTAAATCAAATCCAGCAGTGACTGGAGAGTTAAGTCACATAAAACAGTCATTTTCTTCAACAAGCAATACAACACTTTCCTTGCATATGGTAGTACATCCAACATCATCAAACAAATCAGTTAGTTTACACACAAGAGGTATCCAAGTGTTACCTGCTAGGTTTTCAGCATCAGGGATAAACCTTTTGTCAGAGAAAGCAGCGTCTGTGTCTTCACCCACGATGAGTATGTTAGCAGTTCCCACATCAGGAACACAAACTGATTTTCCTCCAGGTATAATGAAATTGTCACCAGCATCATCACCATCAGTATCATTACCAATAGAATTATCACCAGAATTATTGCCATCAGCACCATCACCATCAGAATTATTACCTTTATCATTACCAGCATCATCACTATTAAAATTATCAACAGCACCACCACCTCCAGAATTATCACCAGTATCATCACCCTCATTATTATTGGTCACATCGTCACCATCAGATTTATCAACTGCAACATCACAAGTAGGTTTATCACCAGTCTCATTCCCTTCAGAATTATCACCAGCATCAGCATCAAAATTATCAGCACCATCACCACCTTCAGAATTCTCACCATCAGCAACATCACCATCAGAGACAACACCAGTATCCTCACCATCATCATTATCAGTGGCATCAACATCAGATTCATCAACTGCATCATCACCATCAGCATTATCACCAGTATCCTCACCATCATCATTATCAGTGGCATCTTCACCATCAGATTTATCAAGATCATCATCATCATCAGTATCATCACAAATACTATTATCAGTGGCATCATCGCCCGCAGATTTATTAACCACATCACTGTCAGAATTATCACCAGCTACATCACCTTCTGAATTATCACCAGCATCATCACCATTATCAGCACCATCATCACCTTCTGAATTATTACCATCAGCATCCACTTCATTTCAAATACCACCAGCATCCTCACCATCAACATCAGTGTCAGTACCATCAGACTCATCAACAACATCATCACTGTCAGAATTATCACCAATATTACCACCTTCAGATACATCAACAGCATTATCACCAGTATCATTACCATCATTATTATCAATGGCATCATCACCGTCAGATTCATCAACAGCATCATCGCAATCAGAATTAACACCAGTCTCATCACCTTCAGATTTATCAAGTGCACCATCACCATCACTATTAACAGCACCATCATTACCTTCAGAATTATCACCATCAGCGTTCTCAACTTCAGAAGTACCACCAACATCCTCACCATCACCATTCTTAGTAGCATCATCACCATCAGATTTATCAAGAGCATCTCCAGAATTATCACCAGTATCATCACCATCATTATTATTGGTGGCATCAATGGCATCAGATTTATCAACCGCATCATCACCATCAGAATTATCACCAGTACCATCACCATTATCAGCACTATCATCACCTTCAGAATTATCACCATCAGAAATACCACCATTATCCTCACAACCATCATTATCAGTGGCATCATTACCATCAGATTTATCAAGAGCATCATCATCAGAATTATCACCAGTATCATCAACATCAGAATTACAAACAGGGTCATCAACATCTGAATCATCTCAAGCATTGTCACCACCAGAATTATCACCAAAACCTGCATACTCAGAATTTTCCCCTGCATCATCAGTCCAAGAATTATCACCTGCAACATCATCATCATCATCATCAGAATTATTGCCAACAGAATTATCACACACATCATCAGAATCAGAATTATCACCAGCATTATCACCATCAGAATTATCATCAATATCACAATCAGCATCATCACCAACTACATCAATATTAACAGGATTAATGTCGTATTACGAGTCTGTGTTAACAAAACAAGTAACATCCTTGGTATCTATATCACCATCAAAAATGTTGCTTTTATCATCCTCATCAGAATTATCACCATCTGAATCATCACAACCAGAATTATCACCAGTATCATCATCAGAATTATTACCAACAGAATTATCACCTACACCATCAGCAGCAGCAGCATTATCACCAGCATCATCACCAACAGATTTATCACCATCGTCATCATCATCATCAGAAGTATCAACATCGGAATTGTCACTTTCAGCATCATCAATAGCGAAATTATCACCAGCATCATTACCAACAGAAAAATCACCATCATCACCATCACCATCGTCATCATCATCATCAGAAGTATCAACATTGGAATTATCATATTCAGTATCATCAACATTGAAATTATCACCAGCATCATTACCATCAGAATTATCACCATCATCATCACCACCATCATCACTAGAATTATCACCATCAGCACCAGAATTATTACAAGCACCATTACCAACTGAAATATCACTATCATCATTCCCATCAGAATCATCACCATCAGAAGTATCAGCATCAGAATTATCACCTTCATCATTATTACCAGCATCATTACCAGCAGGGTCATCATTATCATCATCATCATCATCACTAGAATTATCACCAACAGTATCATCACCTTTAGAATTACCAACTGCATCATCAGCATCAGAATCATCACCAGCTTCTTTACCATCAGAAGCATCACGGATATCATCACCATCAGAATTGTCACCATCAAAAATATCACCATCAGAATTATCACCAGCATCACCGACATCAGAATTATCACCATCACCATCACAATTATTACCATCTTATTATGACTCTCTGTTAACAAAACAACTAATACCATTGATGTCTGTATCACCATCAAAAATGATACTAACTTCATCATCCTTGTTATCACAATCAGCATCATCACCATTAACATCACCAGCAACATCATCCTATTATGGTTTTTTGCTAAAGAAATTATTTATATCTCAACCACCATCAAAGATGTCTTCATCATCCTCAGTTTTGCCTCCAATATCCTCATCACCATCAGCAGCATCTAGTTATGATTCTGCATTAACAAAATATTCAGCATTATCCCCATTATCACCAACATCATCTGAGTCACAATCACTATCTTTACCATTCTCATCAAAATCATCATTAATGGCATCATCGTCATCGTCATATTATGTCATATCAAAACAACAGCCATTCATATCTGTGTCACCATCAAAATTGTTCTCATCACCATCAAAGACTTCTCTGCAGTTCTCTCAGATCTCTGCACTAATCCCATCACACCTTTCACAGGAAGTGAGTGAACCTCATCTTGTTGTTACAGAGAAGTCTACGCTGGACCACTGGATGTCTGGGCTTCCGTCCTCTGTCCTTGCATCTCGAGAGACCAGGCTTCATGCAAACGGAAATGACTCTGGTTTACCTCCATTCCAGTTGATAAGTTCTACATTACCCAACAAAAATGTAAATGCCTCAGTCCATTCTGAACCACTTACCCAAGAACTACCAGCTAACTTCCCTCAACTCACCACCATCACCACTACAACAGCCTCCACAACGACTACCACAACCACACAACCGACCAGCACGACTCAGTTAACCAGCACCACAGCGACTACCACATCCACAACAACCACAACTACAGCAAGGACTCCCAGAACTGTAGCACCTAC
The DNA here is from genome assembly GCA_030014255.1 of Parauchenoglanis ngamensis. Taxonomy (NCBI): domain Eukaryota; kingdom Metazoa; phylum Chordata; class Actinopteri; order Siluriformes; family Auchenoglanididae; genus Parauchenoglanis; species Parauchenoglanis ngamensis. The sequence goes on along the minus strand of JAQMYM010000037.1, from coordinate 23,706,359 downwards.
TGTGTCCTCTAAATGGCCCACCACCCCTCAACGTGTCAGGACCAGTCCACCCAGAACCACCACCACCACCCAAAATTCTCCACTCATCTGCAACATAACTGACAGGATGTGGGTTAAAACAGGTGAGAACCGTTATGTTCCATTTAATGCTTGGATGGATGTTGACTCTATCTTTAGATATCATAGCTCATGGGTGGCACTTACCACATATAAGTCTTGTCACTCCAATTTATTCTTTATGTCTTTGACTTTCTATGGCAGTTCTGTCTGTCCACACCCGGAGGAACCGGCTGGACAATATTTTGAAACAGAACCTTCCGAAAGGCCTGACTTTGGCACTTACGAAGGCTCTGAATGACAGCACCGTCCGTGCACAGGTCAGTTTTCATTTTGCTCTGTGGTCTTGTTCTGTTCTGAGATATGTATTCAGCATCAATTCAGTATGTTTTTAAGGTTCTGCTGATTTTTTGACACTTCACCATGTAGATGTTTAGCAAAGACACTTAACACTTAACATTTTTACATGACTAGATTCTGCACATGAATTCTGAGCAGTTTGAAGGTTGGACAGAATTTAAGGGCATCATACATGGTCAGTTAATTCATGTCTTTCTGGGATCAATAAATGCAGTATTCAGAAATAAGACAAAAAATATAGCTGCAGAAAACTTTTGGTACCTTTATAAAACAAAAATGAATATATAAAGCAATTATCTCCAGCAATGACGACACTGTAGAGATTAATTTTAACATTATTTAATAGTTCAGACTTTTCTGCAAAACTCAAAATGATTTCAAAATGATTGGCACCCCACGCTTAATATTTGTTGGTGCCTCCCCTTGAAATAACAGCATGGAGCCACTTCCTGTAATTTTTTTCCAATGCTGTAAGCATGTAGACATGCTTGCACAAAGTTTTAAACTCATTTATATTCTTAGGTTACTGCATGTGGATGCCTTGTTCAACCCAGACCACTGGTTTGTGATGGCCATTCTGGGTCTATGATGTTTTGGATGTATGTCTGGGGTTATCTTGTTTAAAGATCCATCTACAGCCAAGTGTCTGGGCCAGCGCAAACCCCCTATTGGTGTTACAAACTGCTGTCTGGATTTACTAAAGTAGTGCAGTGGAAAGTTAGCGATGGAAAGGAGTGGACACAGTTATTTTCGCAGCTGACCTCATTGCATATATATTTGTAGGAGTTTCCCTTTCAGAATTTGGGGGAGGAGAGTATTTAAATGAATCATGCAATGTGATTTACTAAGATTTGCGGTAGTCAGAAAGGAGAGAATCAACCGCTGAATTGATAATTGTTAATTTATTTGGAATGCCAGAGGATGACATTATCCGAATATATTTGCCAAGACACATTAATCTTAATTTCACAGATGAGGACTAGAAGGAGTGACACACCTGTTTGCGACTGTTTTGCTTAGGAAATCTGGCCCTTAGCCATTTGGCAGAGGCAACCAGGTATTGGGCTAAAATATCTTAGCGGTTAGCTGAAAACACAAGAGCCTTTGGATTTCCAGTCAACAGTTCTAAAATGTCAGTGTCAGGTTTTCAGCGCCTTCTGATTTTGAAACTTTCATGAAACTTGATTTTGCAGGCAGTTTTGCCTCCATTACCATCCTCCTCAGAGGGGAAGTGTGCTCATGCGTTCAATTCCTGTAAAATGTCTCAAAAATGTTGGTACCAATTATGTTTTATGGTATTTTTGTAAAACTCTTTAATATGTATCTGTTACTAGGCTTGCACTGCTCAATGAGCATCCAGTCATTTTTGTGCTAAGATTTAAGGTATGGACACATTTTCTGCACATAAAAGGCGCCAAAGTTCTGGATTTTTCCAAAAAGTAGTTACGAGGTAGTGACACTAGATGAAAGACTCCATGAGATCGTAAATGAGTCCTGTTGATGTTCCTGAAGGCCTTGAGAGGAAATGCAGTCCTCTAATCCCCTAATGTTCTTTTGAATCAAGGGCAGTGTGGGCACCGTTCCATTCCAAGCCTCAGTGAAACACAATCCTTCAATATCACCTTCATGAGGTGTTGATCGCTGACTCAGGCAAAAGCCCAGCTCACATCTCGTGCAACAAAACTCAATTGTAGAAGAAATCCTGCAGTATCCAAACCCCACCCCAACACACACACACTCACACAGAGGCCATCTGTCATGTTGTCATTCAGAGAGCCGACCCAACCCTGTTCTTATCCCCGATAATATTCTCAGTAAATTTAAATTTCTGTTATTACTGTGGGCTGTCACGGTTTTACGCTTCGTCACCGTGTATGACCAGACGTTCACCTCAATGTTGAGTTTTTCAAAATGAAAATACATTTCCGTTTATTAATGTTTTAACCTGATCGAGTTCCTTTCTCCAACCGTTCTTGTCATTTTTTTTTCTGGCTGTGATTCCACAAAAAATTCACAACCCTTTCTCTCTGGACTTGTTCTAAACCCTACAGCAACCTTCATTCCTCGACACAAGGGTGTGACTGTACTGAAAACCCTTTGTTTGTGTTTTATCTGCTAATCTTGAAAATATTTTACATTTCTACGTTCCGGGGTGACTTGTAGGGTTTTCTGAAACTTTAGCAAAGATGACAGCTATCAAACACACGAATACAGTGTCACTAGCTCACACTAATTAGATATTTTTTGTCTCATGCTCTTTTTCAGCATACAACAACAACTTAAATACTGACTAGAGATTTTATGGAAATGTCATCCTCAAAAATAATTACAATTAGCAATTAGCGGGCTTGGATCATTTTGTTTTCTTATTGCAATGTACAATGATACTTTTGTACAAATAAATCATTCCTTTTATTTTCACCACTGATTTGTGTTTTTAAACGGTCGATTAAGACGTTGATACTGTGAAAGTGTGATATCTTTTAGACTAGTGAAAATTTGAAACCATAAGTCTCCTGATTTGTTTTTGAAATCTTCCTTTTTTTTTCCACATTTATTATTTTCTGTCTGAGAAACAACACTCCACCTTGTGAAAGATATGTTCTGTTTTGTCCAACATATCAATTTCACGGCTCATTTCCTCCTCACATTCTTCACTTGTACACTTGTAGTCTTTCTAGGGATTGACTGATCCTCCGATGCTTCGCTCCTACAGATTGAAAGTCTGTCCGCAGTGCCCAATGTCACCGTGGGTTATTACGTAACTCGTGGCGATATTGTCTACACGTCATCCGTCGTAGTGGAGGCTCTGAGCTCCTATGGCATGGACAGGCTGATGGCGGATATCCGGCAGTTTGTGCCCATGGTGCAGGCGGTGCCAATCCCAGCAGCCCCCTGGAGGCCTACTCCTGCTATTTCACTCATGCTGAAGACAGGTCAGAGACGCAGTCTGGCTCCGAGAGCTGGCGCCTGCTATGAGCTTGATTTACGTCCAATAACAGATACATTCAGCCAGGAATGAGAGGATGAGCTAATCTAATAATGTTACATAGAGCAAGTGGGATTTTGTCTGAATCAGGCATGTGCTGATTAATTTTTAATGTCACTTGTCTCATTATTGTGATATTATATTAAAATGCTATTGCTCTCTTAGTAGTATCTGTCAACTGAGAAAAGATGTTGGCCGGCATCGCATTTGGGATTTCGTTCGTTTTTTCATGCGTCATCACTTCTAGCATGCTGTGCATGTTTACTCGCAAACGTTCATTGGCACTCAGCTTCAAATCGCAGAAAAATCAGGCTTTTTAAAGAGAATTAGCTCTTGTGTTTAAAAGCAAGTGAAGCCATTTTTGTTAGGAGCATAAAAAAGTATTTTTATGAATAGAATTCACACAGTACCAAATAAATAATCCTAAATATTTTGAAGTTAAGTCAAAGAAAAGTAGAAATTATTTGAAAAGAAAGCAACTTAAAAGGAAGCTCATTTTTACCATCAGAATAATCCTTGAGGAGTTTACTGTTAATCACGGGGGTGGACAATAAAAATAAAGTACATTAGCTTGAGTATTGTACTTAAGCATATTCTTTGAGTGTATGTACTTTACCTGAGTATTATTTTTTTCTGGAAACTTATGACTTTTACTCCACTACATTTGAAAGACAAATATTGAACTTTTGACTCCACTACATTTCTGTGAAGGTTCCCGTTATTCGTTACTTTGAAGCTTTGAAGTCAGCAGATGAATTTACTTTTCTTTCCTAAAATGCTATAGGCCATACTCTGTGTTCATCACAGGAGAAAACCAATCACTAAACCTCTCCTACGCTCAAGTTCAAAGTGTTTGCTGCATGCTTTAAACAGTTCAGTTTGAAGTTGGCGGTGTTAATGACGGCTACGGCAGATAAAAATTATTCCTCACCAGAGCACCTATGGACAAATCTGAAGTCCATGTTTGACATTTTTGAAATGAAGAAAGATTCATATCGTTTTAAATGTTTGCTGTGTTTACCGTGCACAAACTTCACTGCCTGAAAAAATTTGCCGTCCAGCCTGACAAAGCGTGTTGAGGTGTGTAAACATTTGTTTCATTCCAGGTAAACATTTTAAACAATGTTGCCTGTGCTTGTAATAGTGGAAATGTTTGTCATCTGTGGTCAAATGACCTATTTTTGGATTTTTATGGATTTTCCCACCAAATTGTCGAACCGGGACCGGGTCCTGTGTGAATCCGCTGACACTGCTGACGCATGCTAATAGCTACCTAGCAAATATCTGTATTAAAATATGTTTTAAATTTTGTTAAATAAACAATACAACAATGCTTTGACTTCAAAAAGAAAACATTAAAAAGTACTTTTGAATACTTAAGTATTTTTAAAAGCAAATACTAAAAATTTTACTGAACAATTTTCACTTGTATTGGAGTAATATTTGACCAGGAGTATCTACACTTTGACTCAAATAATAGGGTGGCGTATTTGTCCACCTCTGCTTCATCATACGAGTAGTACAAATGTAGTAAGACTTCACTGAAGGGTGAAATGTGTTTTATTCCTCTTTATTAATGAAACATGTCATGAATGAAGCTAGTTTCTGTTCTCACTAACGTTATACAGTAGTAGCTATGAACTCTTTTTTCTCATGAGACTAAAAACACAGCTTGTTATTTTACTGAGAAACCGCAAAGAAGCGTAAACTCTGTCCTGAAGACGTCAGAAAACTTAAAGTTACTGCTTTACCTCTTTAGACTCCTTCCATAAACATTAAATAAATAACATTTTAATCTGTATATGTGGAGCGTCCGCTGTTCACGTCCCTGTGAATGAGCTGTTAATATAGAAACGATAATATACTAGAACGAGCACATCAATATTAATATTAATATAAACCTGCAGCTGCACTACTGTCAGAGCTGCTGTTATAGAAAATTAATTAACACCTTCTGACCAATCACAGTCCAGAACTGAATAGCATAGTTAGGAGATGCTTCAGAGTTTCCTTTTTTGCATCCAGTTTTAGCTTTGTTTGGTGACTTAAATCATTTCATAATTACTGTGTTTTGAAAAGACAACCATTTTGTCAGTTTTACTCAGTGTTTGTAGGTTTATCAGACATTGTGAAGTGGGTATGTTGGAATCATGGAGCCTTAAGAACAGCACCATTACCTGAAGTTAACCATTACACCATATGAGCATATGCTAGTGTTTAATTTGTGTGTGTGTATATATATATATATATATATATGTTAAAGTTTGGAGAGAGTGTGTGTACGTAACTCTGTGTGTGTGTATGTGTGTGTGTGTGTGTGTAAACAGTTTTGAGATTTGTAGGATCAGGAGATGATTTGAGGTCCTGCAGGTTTGCTCAGCTGATGGAGGAGAGACTGGAGAACGCTTTTGCCGAGGCTGAAGCCAAAGTTCTGAACTCTTACAGCACACTCAGTGTGCAGGTCTGATCTCACACACACACACACACACACACACACACACAAACACACATACACACACACACTCATTTAAAACCTCTAATTATTCTGCTATAGCAAGAACATTTTATTTTGGCTTATACCACAGCACTGTTGAATTCTGCATTCTGATTGGTCAGAATTCCGCTTTATCACTCCACCCTGTCATTGATTATTTTTCTGTAACAGCATGCCCCCAAGTGTGATTTATTCTTTACATGAGACATCATAACTAGGTGTAATTACATTTTTCTTTTATGCAACATTCTACTTTTTTCCTATGCATATGAATATGTATTAATCATGAGTGTATGCAGATAATAAGCTATAATATAAATGTAGCATTAGCATATTTAGCATGGCTAATTATTTTTTCATTGCTTAGAGATTTATTGGCGCTGAACCAAATTTGCTTTAAAGCTTTTTCTTTAAAATATTTTTCTAAATATGTCTCATGAAGAAACAATGGTTCTTTAAGAGTTCTTCTACTGGTTCTTTGTATAGTTTGTACAGCTTTCTAGTTTGGAACCCTCTTTGTTGTAGGTGAAAGGGGCTTCACCTACATCTTCCCTTAAACTCGGTGTGACTCTTTTTTTATAAGACTGTAGGATTTTATAAGAAAATAAGATGCCAAAATGTCACTTGTTAGATCACCGTTACTTTTTTAAGAGATTTTTTTTTTATCATTACATTGAGATTTTAAGAAAAAAATATTTATTTCATACTGGCCTGTTCTATTTATATTTACTTGTGTCTCATTATAACCTCTGTCTGTTTGTGTTTCTAATTTCTGGTCTTGTTGTCCTTCAGATCCTGAGTGTGTCTCAGTCGGCTGGTTCTCCCGCAGTGTCTCTGATATACGTGGTTCGTAACAGAACCGAGACCCTGAACGGCACCATGGCCAGTAACTTACTGAGTCGCCTGACTGCCGAGCTCGTGGGCTACTTCCTGTTTTACCCTCCGCTCATCACTGCAGAGCGTATGGACACTTTTCTTTTTAGCGCATACTGAATGGGAAGAGCATAAACTCCTCTGTCCTACAGAAAACACACAGCGTCATCTCTGACTGTTACAAAGTGCTTACAACATGCACAATATTTACTACACTATTCCTCTCAATGCTATACACCTACCTCTTACTTATTATATTGTTGCTCTACAGTAAAAAAAAAGATTTAATAATTGTCGTATGTGACATGTCAGACTTTTGACTACGATGCGATCATATTCACAGGTTTCTGTAGAGATGAAGTCAGTTCGAGGAACGACAACATCCAATACACAATGCTGGATTATTTTTAGAAGGCTTAGTGTGGTTCTAGTTTCTTCAGAAGGTCATGAGGAAGCGATCTGACATCTCATTTGAAACAGAACAAAATAACTGTTGTATGCTTAGAGGCAGATTGCATGACTTCTGTGTGCTTTGGCTCAGCGATCAGGCCTACATTTTTCACTCAGTCAGTACGTAATGCAGCTCTCTCTGTGCTACATGATCGCTATGATTGCTGCTTATCTCCGTTTCACTCTTACCCTTTTATTTTTGGCTCTTGGACTGTGGATAAATCTGAAATGGCATTTGAAGCAGAAAGGTTATGCAGTCATTTGAATGGACAGAGTCAAGACTTCTGGAACAGTAGAGAGGATGGATGAGACATGAGGCGAGGTCAAGAGATGATTAAGAAGAATTCTGGAGATACAGGAAGTGAGAGAATGTCTCAAAGATGCTTCCTGTTCCTAGTGCTAATCCATATATGGTAGTCGGTTGAATTCTGGAATCTGATTGGTCAGAAGGTGTTGATTAAGTTTTATATTAATGTGCTCTTTATAATAGGTTATTGTTTCTATAGTAACAGCTTATTCACAGAGACGTGTATGTCAGATTCTCCTCTTAAACTGATTAAAATGTGTGTAATTGTTGATATGGTGAAAGGAGATTTTAGAGAGACTTGTGGTCATAAAATCACAACATTTATGGAAGGAGTCTCCACGGTCAGCACTTTGTAACAGTCACTGTCGTCGTGACATAAACATGAAACATAGAGAGAAAAAAGGGTAGCTGCCATAATAAAGTGAGAATAGGAACTACAGTTTGTTGTATGGACACAGAGTGTTTTCTTCTTTCCATATCACATAGGTAGGATTTGATTACAATGCTAAAACATTCTATGTTGTAATATCTTGTAATGAACATGCATATTTCCACATGCTTTTTAGCTGGAAGTAGATGAACGTAAGGCAGCGTAGTGGGCATGAGGCATACCAAGGTGGAGAATGAAACTGTTGTAGACTTGGCATGCACAGGAAGCAAAAGCAGTTTTCTGGCGTTCCTGGCAAAAGGGAAAGCTCAATCATCAAATCTAATTAAGAGGGAAAATAATTAACAATGGGGGAGTGCTATTACAGGTGAGTGAGTGTGTGTGTGTGTGTGTGGGAGGGCAGAGCAGGCAGATGGGAGGGAATAACACTCACTCTCCTGCTTCAGAACACATGCTCTTGTTTGTTCGATTCGGTCCTAGAGGCTTCACACATCTTCTTCTATCTCTCTTATCTTTTAACCCATAGGATTCAACTTATCAGCTAATTAGCAAAGCCTCCAGGGGCTAAATTTGGTGCATTATAGAAAGACTGACACCTCCATTCAAAGTGCTGGAAAAGCCCAATTTCCCCATCTGCTGCATGATCTCAAGAGCCATATTAATTTGGTCTCTAAGTCTCTCAAGCCTCAAGCCTTTCTCTTTAGTGCTGAGAAAGGATGAACATTCTTTCAAAAATTCATAATTGGATAGTACCAATCTAATCTAGCCCACTGCAGAGACTTTTTTTTTCGCACATGTACTTAATATGCAGAAAAGCTGCATGCTCTTGATTCGTTTCTATCACAGAAGAAATAGGCCAAACCCTGGTTCTGATTTCATGCTCTTTGCTCCAACATGCCCTGAGAGGATGCAGCCGGCCAAAGCTTTTAATCACTCTGCCGATATGTAACCGAGTCAGAGTTTCATTAGGAAAATGCTGCAAGGCTTCGCTCCACCAGTACGGATGGGCTGCTCGGTGATATATTCTAAAGAGCCTCTGAACTGAGGATCAAAGCACTTCACTTTAATACCCCGTATATTTCTCTGTCCTCTCTCCTAGCTTTGGAGTACCACAACCTCAACACCTCAGCAGCTACCAAGGATTTCTGGGTAATCACAGGTAAGCGTGTTGATTAAGAACAATCAATCAGGAAACCTTCATATGGACTAAGAATGACCAATCAGGAACATTGTTGCTACATTGTTTAAATCACAAAGTAATCAGTCTGCTTTTGGTTCACATTGAAGGTTCTGGTAGTCGATCCCCTTTACCAGAAACTGATTTTATTTGCCTCACGCAAACATGACAAGCTAAATTAATGCTGCAATGAGCATTTCAGTTAGCTAGACAGCAAGTGGATATTGCTGTTTAGGATATTGAGTGGATATCAAATTTGGGTTATTGGAATAATCAACACCTTCTGACCAATTATTTATGAGTTCATTTCTGACATGATGGGTGCATTCACAACCAGGCACAACGCCCTCTTATCTGGGATTGGGATTGGCCAATTGTAAATCTCTTTCTAGATTAGACACCTTCTCGACATTCAGAATAATCATAACTAAGCTAAATCATAGCAACAGGATAATATAAGTGGCACAGATGCCTCTTGAGGGTGGTAACTTGTATTAAATGATTATATTGCTTTGTTTTATGTTACTGTGTGAGTGAGTGAGTATAAATGTTTATGTGCATGTGTCCTTTAGGAGAAGGGGAAAATCTCATTAGAGTGATTGTATGTATTTGCGTGCTTGTGGCTGTCAGGATGGTCAATATTTCTTGACCATTGATTGGATTTATGATTGCACAGTATAGCAGGGAAATAGCTAGACATTCCACCTTTCTTCCATGCTTTGTTGCGGTTTGTGTGCAGTGATTCAGGATGTGGAGAACTCGTCTCTGGAGGGTCAGTACCAGAGCTTCGCCAGTCTGATGGAGCAACGCTTGGCAGAACTGTTCGTTGTAGCACATCAGCAGGGTGCCCGCTTTAAACGTGCCACCACAGTGGGCAGTTACACTGTTCAGGTAACTATGAGCCTGAATCTAAAGTAGTAACATAACATTTGGAGGTTACTTGGTAGGTGGTGTGGTTGTGTGATGAAGGTAGTGGTACCAGTGTTGCTTAGCTCCCTCTATATCATCCAACATTGGGAAGGGACGACCATAGGACCACCACTAAGCATAGTATTATTTGGGTGGTAGTCCATTATCAGAAATGCGATACCATCATAGCAGCATCACAAATGCTACCATGACATCTGGTCAGCATCTTGTGAGCCTGTGGTGCTCCATTTACATAGATAAGGTAGAGATGTGGTTTTGCAGGTCAACAAAGTAGCTATAGTAATTGTAGACCTACAAAATGACCTATATACAGTAGTAGGTGGACCTGGAACAATATTCAGGAAGTGCATCTACAGAGCATAGACAGTGCAAACAAGACCACATCCTGGCAACTGGAGTCCAAATGAAACAGGTCAAGGATTTCAATGTCTGGGATCACTGGTTAAGGCATGGACAGCCCAGATGCACAGCAGGATCAGCCAGGCTTTTGTTCAAGTAGTACATGTAGAAGAACACAAACATATATATCAAGATCAAGATACATGTCTTTCAAACTCTGATCCTGCCAAGACTACTCTATGGATCAGAGATGTGAACACTACTCAAGTAAAACATGAACAATCTTTTTACCAATACTGGGAATCTTCCTCCACATTACCTTCAAAAAGAGACCATCATGCTATCTGATGTGAACAACAACCCATGATTAAGGAGAAAATTGAGAGATGAAGATTGTGATGTTTCGACCACATGCCACTCAGCTACCATGCAGACTTTACTGGAACAGTACAGCCATCAGCATCAGAGGAGAAATGGTCTAGAAAAGTTGAAAACAACCTGAGGGAACAATGAAACAACCTCAAGAAGTCAGGAGTTTTGGCCTTGATTGCTAAGCATGAAGTATTGTCTGAAATCCAGCACCCACAGAAACTTACTGGCTCAGGGATCACCTTGTGCAGACTCTAGCTAGAAACCCAGAATGTATTCATCACATACACATTGTGTGTAGTATTCACATTCAGACATCTCTTTTGTGTGCTTTTTGTCTGATCTCAGATGGTTGGCATGAGGCGAGTGGTAGGTCCAAAAAACCCAGCTGAACTCACCTACTACGTGCAGTTGAATGGAACGCCACTTCCTGGTACAACTGCAGCTAAAATCCTGAACACTGTGGACTCTCAGACTATGGCTCTGACACTGGGATATTTTGTCCAGCTCCAAGCTGAAGGTTTGTTAATATTTCTGTTCTTACTTAAAGTCAGTGCTGGGTTAGGGTTAGGGTGAGATCATTCCTACCTGCTTTACTGATAGACAACTGCCAGCTTAGGGATTCAACTTGAAAATGAGTGTTTCTACACTAATCCACTAATCCACTAATCCATTTTCATATGTGTAACTACACAGGGATTTGATTGAGCCCCCACACACATGCTTGTTTTCTGCTATAAAGCACTTCAGTTCTCCACAGGAGGTAGAGGAGGGCGCACTGAACCTTGGTGGAAAAAAAATTAGGGGAGATAAATCTCTCATAACAGTGAAAAATTCTTGCACGATATAAAATGTGGGATTAGTTCAGAAACATATCACATGCACTGCCTCAGGCATACACAAATGCAAACATTAGCATAAACACATCAATCAGCACATACTGGAATCAGAAAGGAGCATAATCACATCTGAATATTTCTTGAACATGTACAAAAAATTGAGGTTGTCGTTGGGACTGGGATTCTGTGGGATGTCTTTGTTCCCATACTGGCTGTATGACATGAAGATTGTAGAATAAAGAGAGATAGCACAGCTTCACTGTAAGCTTACTTTAGAATGACCAGTTTTTTTATATTATTAATGCATTTATAAAGAACAGACCAGAGGCCTGCTGTCATGTCATGTTTCAAAAGCCACACATTTGTGTGGTTAATCTAGCTCACCTTGATGAACTTGACTAATGTGGAATAAAGCTAACTGGTACTGGAAACAAATTACTGAGAGCATAGGATCTGCAGAAGTAAGTGAAAGTAGATGGGAGTGGTCATGTATGTATGATCAGAGAACCTATGGGCATTGGTGTGACTGATCAGAATTCATCTGAAAGTGGGAAGGTGTAGTGTTTGCAGGAGCTGGAAGTATCTAAGGAATGGTGAGAGCATCTGCAATAGTGGGAGAGAGAGAATTACAGATTCTCAGTACAGTACAGAGAATTTGCAGATGAGACAGAATATGTGCAAGACCAGAGACCAGGTGGGAGTGTTCAAAGCATGTGTGGACGGACCTGGGTGTGGTTGGAGCTTCTGTAGGCGCAGATAGGAGGGGTCTGAGAATCCATGGGATGGGGCAGAAGTAGTCAAAGTATCTCAAGTTAGGTGCTATCAGTGTATCTGTGAGAGTAAGTGGGTGGTGGAGTTTCTGTAGGAGCATGTGGGTGTTCTCAGAGTTTCTGTAGTAATAGGTGGGTGTGGTCAAAGTGTATGTGTACCAAGTAGGTGTGGTCAGAGTGTCTCCAATAGTAGGTGGGCATGGTCTGAGTGCTTGTAGTAGCAGGTGGATGTGGACAGAGTGTCTATAGTAGAAGGTGGGTGTGGTCAGAGTGTTTGTAATAGCAGGTGGGTGTGGACAGAGTGTCTATAGTAGAAGGTGGGTGTGGTCAGAGTGTTTGTAATTGCAGGTGGGTGTGGTCAGAGTGTTTGTAATAGCAGGTGGGTGTGGACAGAGTCTCTATAGTAGATGGTGGGTGTAGTCAGAGTGTCTGTAATAACAGGTGGGTGTGGTCAGAGTGTCTGTAGTAGAAGGTGGGTGTGGTCAGAGTGTCTCTGGGAACAGATGGGTGTGGTCAAAGTATGTTCCTAAAGTGGTGAGGGTGTGTTTGAGAGCAGGTGGGTGTCGTCAAAGGGGGAAAGTAAGCATGGACAAAAGATGACAGAAAGGATGGGCATCATCAGAGTATCTATGGGGAAAAGTGGGCATGGTCAGAGTGTCTGTGGGAGCAGGTGGGTGTGGTCAAATTATCTTCCGAAGGGAAAGGTGTGGTCAGAGTGATTTCACATCTTTGAAAGTGAATTGAGGTCATGTATTGGATGTCAGAGACAGATGTTGTGTGTTCTTTCGTATGGTCTCATCATGCAGCTGTGCTGAAAGGCCCTTCCAACAATCTGTGGATCATCGCCTCTGTTCTGGCTCCGATCGGCATCGTCACCATCATCATCATCATCATTACGGCTGTTCTTTGTCACAAAAACAAGAATGACTTTAAAACCGACGGAATTGGCAACCTGAATCCACGGGTCAAGGTAAAGAGACATCTGAGTGAGGGTATTTTCTCCATTCCTTCTGCTTCTCATATTGTTATTGGGTTATTATTATTACATGCACTACAATGGTATTATTAAGAAAAGATTAAAAAGAACTAACTGTGCATGGGTAATGTGCTTTGCCATTAGTACTAGACGGAGAGAGACTGTAGATAATGACATTTTGTGCTGTTCTCTCTCATACAGACGACTTACCGGAGAGACATGAGTTATTATCACCAGGTACGTATGTGACTTTCATAGTCTTTCATGTTCGCATTTTGGTGTTAAGGTGCATTTACAATCACCAATAAGGTTTACCACTTCTGCTTACAAGGTGACAGTTTACAAGGTGATGCTGATTGATGCTCTTCAAAAGCTTGTGTGTGTGTGCTCGTGTGTGTGTAGGTGAGTGTAGACCCAAATAAGTAGAGTATGTATTGGGAACAAGGTCAGAAATTCTCTGTAGGTTTTTTTTTTGGGTGAAAGTAGGCCAGCTGTGCTATGCAGGGTACCAAGTTCTCTAAGATGAAAAAAAGTATATTAATAAATGAATAAAAACAGCTAAACTACAGATTCCTTTCGCAAACATCAAGTCAATTTTTTTGTTTTTCGCACATCTTCACCTCAAAAACACATAATGTGATGTAGTGACACAGTGTTGTTGTTGTTGTTGTTGTTGTTCATGTCTCTGGTTTTGACCCATTTCATCTTAGTGTAACCCAGTTGTGCACAAAGTCTTGCCCAGTGATTATATGCATGTAGGCACTCCGCCTTTGTGACATCTAACCTGATTCAACATTGAGTTCCATTGAATATTTGTGCTTTTTTGAAATGTTATTTAATTTATAAAAAATAATGTATAAATCTGTATAAGAAAGCAGGATGCAGGCTGCAGGTGAGGAAGGTCTTAAATGTATTAAAATCACTAAAATTATGCGATTTTGCCGTAACACATCGCCATTCTTCACGCAGGTCTTGCTCAATCTGTATGATTATTTAATGTTCATGCTGAGTGTCACTGCACAGGCTTAATGCAACAGCTGGAAGTAAATTAGCTGTAATGCATTTTATTCCTCCATGACTTTAAGTTTAATTGTGGCTTAATTCAATTAAAGGGGCTTGAAGTTTAATTCAATTATAGAGGAAAGTTTTACAGAAATGAAATTAAGAAATGAAAATGACCTTCTCGTCCAGGCACAACTGAGATTCCTGATTTTGTCGTACAAACGTGTCAGTACGATGAAGATACAACACAAACAGAGAACCGAACCACAACAGAGATGTTAAGCTCTCATGCTTCCTTGCTAATGCTAATCATCCAGAGACTAGAAAGGAAACTACAGCTGCTGAATTTTGGATTCTGATTGTCAAAAGGTGTTGATTCATTTTCTAAAACATCAACTCTGATGGTGGTTCAGGTTTATATTAATGCTTTCGCTCTGAAATGTTATCGTTTCTATAGTAACAGCTCAGTCACAGGGACTTATATGGCAGATATAATACAATATATATATATATAATAAATATATAATATAATAAAACATATAATAAAAACAGATTAAATAATATGCGTAATCATTGATTTGGTGAAGTTTCCAGTAAAGAGATATTTCTGGAAGGAGTCTTCAGAGGCCGTGCTTTGTAACAGTCAGAGGTAACGCTGTAACTTTTCCATATGTTTTCTGACATCTTCAGTAAAGAGGAGTTTTTACTTCTTTGTGGTTTCTCGATAACATGATTTTGTTGACTTATTAACTTCAAAAAAGAGAAAAAAGACAGGCTGGTGGAAACAAATGCTACTATAATGTAAGTAAGAAGATTAAATGTGACTATAAATGGATAATCGACATCTTTGTCATGTTATTTATTTTTTAACAGGAGTATTTTCTCATGCAAATTATCATCCTTTTAGGAAGATAAACTTTCATCATCATGTGGAAAGCAAAAGAGCTTTCATTAATAACAGGGATGATTGTAAACAAACAAACAAACAAATAAAAAGCCATTATTTATGAAGCATATTCATATGCACAAAAGGTTTTAAAAGGAAATACGAGCATGAGATGATGTTGAGAAAGCAAAGACCTCAAAGATTACAGTTTAGAGTTGCCCAGTTTAGGTAGCTCTCCACGTGGCATTTTGTGGTCACAACAGCTCTTTTCAGAAACACGCCCGTGATGTTAAGCACTTTTTTTGGTCTCCGGATCAATCAGGTCACAGGTTTGGTGGCCAGCAAGAAAAACAAACATGGAAGACAAAGTCTGGTGAAAAAAAGAGGCTCGTTAGTGAAACTTTTCTGAAAATATTCCAATACTGCAAAGTAGCTGCGATGTGTAGAGTCACGGCACACGAGCAGCTCAAATTCTCCACAAAGGCAAGCGACCTCCAGCAATCTTTATTTCATCTCATTACTGATCTCATAATACGTAAATCTAACCTGGACAGCAAGCTAGGCTAATCAGTTAGCCAAT
Organism: Parauchenoglanis ngamensis; assembly: GCA_030014255.1. Classification (NCBI taxonomy): domain Eukaryota; kingdom Metazoa; phylum Chordata; class Actinopteri; order Siluriformes; family Auchenoglanididae; genus Parauchenoglanis; species Parauchenoglanis ngamensis. The sequence continues at coordinate 23,690,573 of JAQMYM010000037.1, read as the reverse complement.
ACTAGCTAGGACTGTTATCAACATTATGTCATGTCGTCTCAGGGAGATTGCCTTTGCCACCTTCACCACAGGCTTGCTCAATAGGGATATACATAATTATGGATAAATTTATAGATTCTTAAGTTTAAAGTTTATAACTGGAATTGACATATTTCTGTAAAGCTGCTTTGTGACAATCTATAGTGTTAAAAGTGCTATACAAATGAAATTGAATGTGAAATTGAATTATGTTACAGTCTGCATGTTGGGTGAGATGATTTTTTTTTCATATCTTTATAAAAAAAGAAAGCTCAGTGTCCAGTGAGAAACTCCTATTGTGTATGTGTGTGTGTGTGTGTGTGTGTGTGTGTGTGTTTAGGAGCTGCAAGATTGTGATACTGTGTATTGATTTTCTTCACTTAGCTCCAGCTGAGCAGCGGCATGTTGAAGGCATATGATGCTCATGAATAATTTAAGCTGTGTGTGTGAGAACATATAAGGGTTATAGGGTTTTTGTAAAATACAAATCTTTCAGCTGATGAAATAAAAGGAAATGCCAATAAATATAGCAATAAATAAAATAAATATTTAGCCATATGTGTGTGTGCATACATTTTATATATATTATTTATATATATATATATATATAGAGAGAGAGAGAGAGAGAGAGAGAGAGAGAGTGTGTAGAGTGTGAATCACCAAACTATTGTTAATATCCAGAAACAGTATATTGTGTAAACACTAGATTTCTGAGAATGTGGTGAAATGTGAATTTATTTATTTCGTTTCTGCTACAGCCTGTTCAGGGTTTCGACTATGCAAAGCAGCATTTGGGTCAGCTTGGTTCCGATGAGGACAGCGCACCCCTTCCTCAGGCCCCGCTGCCGATCCGGGACGCCTCTCTCTCCATGGACAAGGTCATCCATCCGGACGGCACCAACTCCAAAATGACCCTCAGCGGAGAAATCCGGAAAAGGTTTGGAAAATTTTGAAGATATTTTATTACAGAATACTGTAGAACTGCTTAGTGAGTTCATATGACACTGGTGTAGTGCTAGTTTACTTGGGTATTACTTTACCAATGGTGTATTTCTGACCAAATTTTATCTGCATTAAATAAAAGTGAAGTTTCACAAGCCTAAAACAGAAAACAGTGATTTGAGCATCCCCACATATAAACCTCCGCCGTCTTGTTGCTATGGTTTCCCGCAGCAGGTTGCCGAGCGAGGACGGTTCCGCGGTCAGCGTCGAATCAGCGAGGCCGATCTCAATACGAGGCTCCACGGTGAAGAAAATCACGACACAGCAAAATCTCATGAAGGAGGAAAGTAAGAAGCCGACTGGTGAGAGAGAGAGAGCAACACACACACACACACACACACACACACACACACACACAACCTACTGTATTCCCAACCACTTCTGCTCCCTGTCGTTTTATTTTCAAATGGTTTCTTTTTATAATTCAACACTGTGTAAAGGTCCATAAAGGCCAGATTCACTGACAAAATACAAATATTATGTAACACATTTCAATCCACACCATCCTTATACAAAGCGTGACTCATTTCTGTCAAAACATTTTATATATTGTACATGACTTAACTCCAAAAAGCAAAACTCCACATATTTGGACACATATTAAATATATATTTTCATTGTCCTGAATAAATCATAATAAGGGCTTACGGTTATTCCGAGAGGACATCTATAGTAATTCTAATTGTTTGACAATAAGGGATATCTGTATAAATCTCAGAAATGTATATTTAACCAGAATCACACTCGAGGTCGTGCTGTTGTACTGAATATCATTGTACTGAATATTCGGTTGCAGCTAATAACCGTAGCTAATCACAGCCGTGCTGATATTCAGTACAACAGCACAACCTTGAGTGTGATTTTGCTACAAATAAGAAATGAATGTTGAGTAAGTGACACAGTGACACAGTATGACCAAATGTTCTGTTTGCTTTTGCTTCATGAGCGGAAATAGATCTCAAAGAAGCCCCACTCTATAGCATGTTGGCTAGCTGGCTAACTAGCTAACTAGCTCGCATTGATTTGCACATTCCTTCTAAAGGTGCTTCTGGTCAAATTTGGTGTCCCTTCTTTCTTTTCATCTTCATTTGACAAGCTTTCATTTCTTAAGTCAAAAGTTATGTTTCTGAAATTGATTATCTGCCATTTCCAGCGATGATGTCGCTAACATTACTGCTAACCATTTTAGACTTGGAAGTAGAATTTTCTGTGAAGAGCGGAGTGATGCACAGCATGAAAATGATGTAAATTACACACTATGGCCTTCGCATTCAGCAAATCTCCTCCCAAATGAACACCAATGAGAGCTTTTGGAGCGCTGTATTAGGCAGCACTCATCTGAGGAAGATCTTTCAGAAGAACGGTGGTCTTCAGTAAAGTCCCAGATATGTGTAGAGTCAATGCGGAGGTTCACTGAAGATGTTCTGGAGGCACAAAACCTGACTAACACACTAGGTTTGTTTTTCCTTTAACACAACCTTTAATGCTCACACAATAATCTGTCACATCTGTCACAAAAGATTTCAAGCAAAGATATTTTATATTTTCTGTCTTCATGTACAGATGTTTATGCCAGTTTTTACTCATCATGTCAGAAATGTGGATAGTTGTAGAATCTGGAAGCCTGCAAGTGTGCTTAAAAGTAGGTCCAAGGTCAAAGATATTGCAATCAATCTAACAGAAATCCAACGGCATAAACAAATAATAATAATAATAATAATAATAATAATAGGCGTGTTATATAATCCCTCAGTGCAACAGATCATGATCTCACACTTTCTGCTGCTCAGCTCCACCTTTTACTTCTCAGCTCCACGCCTTAACTTCTGACAAATTGTGCGAAATTTAGCTTTTGTCTAAGCAAAATAGCAACAAGCAGATGCAAACTAGGATGAAAATAGGACCATATATATGAGATTTGCATAATAATAAACACACACAGACATCTCTCTGCACACAAGAACACACCCTCTCAGAGAAAAACAGATGCTTCCCTCGCACATAATTATCTGTCATGTAGAGTTCTCCCTCCTGCTGCATTAGTTTTACAGGAAGTGGGTACAGCACATCGTCACTGCCATATGCTGCTTCATGTTCCACTGCTGGCACAGGCTGCGTTTGACCTTACAGGTAACAAAGAGAGGGGAGCAGCTAATAATAATTCTCAAAAACAATAATGACAGTTTAATTCAATCTAATAATGAGTTTCATCTGTTATGTGGGATTGAGACAGCAAACTAATGCTTAAAGGGCCCGGCTCACCCTTCCCAGAATCCCCTGCGCCAAGTAGCGAATCGCCAGTTTCATTTCCATCATTTCCATAAACATTCCGCTACATTCTGGTGACGTCCTAGGCCATAGATCTTATATTGTAATGTGAAATTAAAGATATTTTTGTCATAATATCTATATTTTACATTCTTTTGACCGGTCCATTTCATTTTTGTATGATTATTCCATACGTAATTGACCCAAACTGGCCTCGGGCAGCCATGGAGGAAAGAATAGGAACATTTTGGTCAAAGCTTTCACTTATGACAGGTGAATGAAGTTCAAGATGGGTTTCGGCGGGATCGCTAATAGTGAATTTGCGGAGGTTTTGCAGCACAGAGAAATAGCAGGTTGTTTTCTGGGTGAGCCGGCCCCTTTACGAAAAAGTTGATACTGTTGCTGTAATAAATATTGGATGAAAGCAAAAACCCTGAATTGGTGTTAGTGTAATACCACTCTTATACACGGGGGGCACTACTGAGCATACGACGTAGATAGTTGATTTTAATGGCAACAAAAATGATCCAGGTTACATCGAAAGTGCCAATACTTTTCACACAGCACAGGTTGCAGTCTGCTTTGCTTCATGAAATGCATGCAGAATTCATTTTGTATAACGTTTCAACACCTTTAACGCAACAATATTCACAAGGCTTTTTTCTGTAGCACCAGAGTTTTGTTCTTTTTTATGTTTCAGATTTGTTTGTATTCATTTGGCCATAGTGATGTTTTCCTGTTGCTGGTATTTAGTTTGATTTTATATTATTTAAAGGCAAAGCTTCAAATAAACTCCTTTCCACTTTATAGGGTGTAACATAAGGGCACTGTGCCCTACATAGTGCCCTACATGAACAACAGAACCCCATCAGTCAGAGAAAAAGCATGAGTCGTTGTATTTTTTATGCATTTTGAGAGCGCTGTCTATTTAACATGTTTAAACACAATAACTTCTGAACATTTAAAACTCAGCATGAGAAGTTCATTATTAACAACAACCAGCATAAATATTACTGAATAAATAAATGTTCTATGATGTCCCTATTAAGGCTGTGCCCTATCCTACCATCCACAATAACACCAGATATACATTTTTACGTCATAAAAAGTGTCTTCTCAATGATATATCGATGCGATGAATTTATGTTCCTTAGCGCGAACAACAACGACACAAGCCCAAACATGTCTGAGAGCGAGAGCAGTGTGTCGGCCTGCGATGACGGTTTAGTGCCTAAAAACGGAGCTACTTTAATAGTATGGAAATGGTTTGGCTACGAGGGGTCAGACCACAATACATTGGCTAAATATGCAAGAAAACTGTTACCACTAAAGGCGGAAACACAACAAACTTGTTTCACCACTTGATGCAAAAACACACCGTCGAGTACAACAGCTATGAAGGCATGTGAGGAGGAGATACTAGCAGCTGCTAATGTGTGGCCCAAAAGTAAACAAATGACTCAACCGAAATCATATGACAGGAAGAGCAAATGGTGGATGGAAATTTCTGCTGCAGCTACAAATTTTTTGGCTAAGGCCATGATGCCAGTCCAAATGGTGGAAAAGGAGGGCTTTAAGCAACTGGTTAAGAAGCTCGACCCAAGATACAACATCTCAGGTGGAAAATATTTTTTCCTTGCCTGTGGTGCATGAAGCATGCCGCGACAAACTAGCAGCTACACCATCGTCGGTGGAGTTTTTGCCTTAACCACGTACATGTGGTCGGTCCGAGCTGTGGAACCATACCTGACCTGACCGTGCACTACATCAACAATGACTGGAAGCTACACAACTTCTGCCCTTAGACAAGTTTCTTTCCTGAGGATTACATGGGTGAAAATATTGCTTGTGGTTTAAGGGAGTTTCTTAACTTGTGGGATCTAGAAGAGGACAAACAGATGTGTGTGACAACGGACAGCTGGGCCAACATTGCTAAAGCCATCACTCTCAATAACTGGAATAGACTCTGATGCTTTGGCCATTGTCTTCACATCATTACTGGTAAGCTTTATTTACTATCAAAAAACAAAACTTGAAATTTATTTTTTATGAAAAGTTTGTCACTTTTCCCCAAAAATCAAGTAAGAACAATTCCAAAATCATAACCCTCTCTATTATAACCCCCCAGCCCCATGCCTATTCATAATAGTACGCAGTCTCAAATCAATTATCATGGGTCATATTAAAGGAGAGAGAGGGCGAGAGAGAGAGAGACTAACTATCTTTCTTTATCCTCACAGAGGAGTGTGAAGGACCCCAGGATTGACGGCGCAGTGGGAGTTGGAAAAAAGATCGTGGCTGCCTTTGCTCACAGCTGGAAGCGCAAGCGGGAACGCCGGGATGCTCACATGGACATGGGCTTACCTCACCACAAACTAGTCACAGAACTTTCCACGGCATGGGTATCAAGACAAAAGCTTATCCATCTGCTGCTGGAACAAGAAAAGACCTCGGTCTTGGCTGCTGATAGGTCAACCAGACACCTGGTGCTAACGTGGCGAGATGTAGGGGTTCTTGATCCTGTTAGCAGGGCTCTAGGTCCTCTCCTTGAATTCCCTGACCCATTCTCTGCTGTTTACATGTACAGTTCCAGCACTGACATTATAACTTACCTTATTTCATGGCATATCCATTTTATGTTTACACAAGAAATTAGAGGCAATGCAACAGTTCCAGCACAGATATTCAGAGATCTCATTTGATGGTCATCCAAAAATGAATCCAAAAAAAGATGCATGGCAGCTGTTATTTACGTTTTGACAGCGTTTTAATTTTATTATCATATATATTAATAGTGAGTGTTCACAGTTTACAGGTCAATTTAATTAGGTGAAAATATTGTGCTGGCTCCTGAAGAGTTACAAGGTTAAGTTACTTTAATTATTGTTAAACTGAAGTGTTAAGCAGTCATGTTATACTTTTGCTTAAGATTTCCAGGGAAAACTACCTAGGCTACTTTTGTGCTTATGTTTGACTTATGTTGTGTCACTGTATATAATGCTGTGTCACTACTATTGTACTATAATGCTGCTGCTGGCACCTTGTGGCAATAGTTTCACCCTTTGAATTAGGTAGTCTGTCATTAATGACGGTAGCGCATTGGAAAAGAAAAATGAACATTATTTTATTTGCACTAATAAATGCTGCTGCCTGCAAACTGCAATCACCAATAAAACGTTGTTCAGTAATTTTTTTTATATTTTCATGAATATCATTATTGCATATTTCCTTGAAATATCATGATATAATTTTGAGGCCATATTGCCCAGCCCTAGTCCCTATCATAGAATCGGAGTTGATGAGTCACACTCATACTCAGTCTGAAAAAAATGGTATTGATGCGTTCCTTGTTTAGCCCATTAAGGATCTGCAGCATTTCTAGCTCAGCGCTCAGAGCACAGCTCTGCTGATGTAGCCACTGAAATGAATGTGTGAGTTCATGCTGTGTGTGAGTGTGTTTTGGTGTGTGGTTTTTTGGCAGACCCGTATGACACCTCATCGGGATCCCTGCAGCTCATCTCTATAAAACCGATTGCAGCACCACCGGCGTACTCACAACAAGCTTCTTCTGACCGCAGTCAAGATTCTGCCGTCCTGAATGGCGAGGTATGCTGCAAAACACTGTTTTCAAAATTATTGGCACGTCTGCAATAGGGTGCAATTAGCATGTTGAGGGTCTTATTCATTCCTCCATTTCAAGCTCCTGTACTACATATTCACAGGTTTGACCACAGGTTTAAATCGCAAAAAGTATTCCATCCTTTAGCCATTTCTGTTGATTTGGACACAAGGTTCAGATCATGATCTTCTTGAAAGATCTCTGGCCAAGTTCTTTATGGCAGATGCAACCAGATGTTTGTCCTAGTGCTTAGCAGAAGTCCTGATGCCGTCACTCTTCACCAACCACAACGTATCGCCAAAACATTGCTGAAGCAAGGAACTGCTTTGCTTTCTGTCTTTTAAACTAAACTCCACCACAGTGCTGTTTAAGTCTAGATTCTGATTGGCCAGAATGCATTGATTCATTTTTTAAAATAAATTGTACATCTAATAGTAGTTTTATGCGCTGGATTCCAGGCAGTGATATAACGCACCAAATGCATACCTATTCTGGGCTCGTTCACTTAAATTAGCATTTTAAAAAAATCCAGCGCACATTTCCCTGGAGTGTGTATAATTAGTTGACCGATGGGAAATCAAGGCTCGAGTGCTCCTCTTTCGTATTTCCTTTATTTTGTTCTTTCAGATAAACCACTTCCTCCTCTGTCTCTCCTCAGGTGAATTTAGCTCTGAAACAGAAATCAGACATCGAGCATTACAGGAACAAGCTAAGGCTGAAAGCCAAGCGGAAAGGTTACTATGACTTCCCGTCTGCCGAGGGCAACGCCAGCTCCAAAACTCCAAGACACGGGAGCGACAAAGCCGAACACATCCCATCTGCGCAACCGTCCAGCCGAACGCCAGAGTACGACGATGACCGGAGCTCCACGTATGTCAAATCTCGCAGGAGGTAAGTGTGAGAAGGTGTAATCATTCTGTTGTGTATTTTAGGAGTTAACAGTAGTGTGTTATGTCATTTATTTTTAAAATATATGCCCAAGTCTCACTGTTGCTTCAATAGTCTTACCTAGATACTATAAATTTGTACCTAAGAGCTGCTGCTGTAATTATAAACATGGTCCTGTTCTCATCCCAGGACTCTTATTCACAATCTGCTCATAATGACCAGCCTGTAAACACATGTAGTACTGTTTGGTACTCTTCTACAGCTTTATTCTGTAATTATTTAAAATCCACTGTTTGGTGCACACCCAGAAGAGGATGGGTTCCACTTTGAGTCTAGTTCTTCTCAAAGTTTCTTCCTCATGTCATTTCACCACAGTCGCCACTTGCTTCTTCATTAGGGATTGAAGGTGGTTTTCACAGTTGCATTTTTTATTTGGTATTATTGGATTGTGAACGCTGTTTTCTATCCTGGAGAACTTATCCCTCATCTTCTTGAAAACGGAAGTTTGGGGCTGCTTACCAAAATGTGATTGGATGAATTTGTTACATTACTTATGGAAGCATCAAGAAAAATCCACTTTTCATGTCAGGGCAGTGGAAGCTCAGTGGTTAACACAGTGGACTACTGATTGGAAGGTTGCTCAGTTGTGTAAATGAGATAACTGTAAGTCACTCTGTATAAGGGTGTCTGCCAAATGCCGTAAATGTAATGCCAGCCTGTCTGGTTAAAAATCTTCTTTAAATGAGGTCATCTCCAGGTATTTCTGCACAATGGTCCGCCATGAATCCAAAAAGCACTGTCCTTCCCAGCTTGAGTGTAGGTACTAGTGATGGGAATTCCAGCTCTTTTCAGTGAGTCGAATCATTTTCCGAACCGCTCATTGCTATTTTTCTTCTAAACTGAGCTTGTGATATTTTGAGCAGTGATTATTCTTCTTATCCCTCCCATACACACCACTCAATCACATCTCACCTTTCACGAGTAAACTCTCAATGAGCGTTCGGTAAAAGAGCCGACTCATTTGTGAACGATACATCATTAGTAGGTACCTAAGGAAAATGATAAAAAATAACAAACAGATGAACCTGGTGCCGTTCACTTGGCAAACCTGAGTGAAGCAAAAACGACACATGGAATAGCTCAATCGATGCACGGCCTTCTACATGAAAGCAAACCTGCCATAGTGAGACCTGCTCCCCAAACAAGCCCAGAATCCACCATCGTTGAAGATTTGTGTATTTTGACCTAGTGTGGAAACGTCCTGCCTCTACAACCTGGGGTGGCATGGTGGGTAGGGTTGCTGCCTTACATCTCCAGTGTCCCTGGTTTGATCCTGAGCTTGGGTTACTGTCTAAAAGTCTGTAGACTTGGCCAGACTAGTGCTGAATCATCTCAGCTGTGAATCCAGACTCCATTTGAGATAGAAATGTATAGTATAAGCCCCAGCATAATCATACGGTCCAGATACTCCTCAGATGCTACAGGTATCAATAACTGCTTTCATCCTGTTCGCTATGATCCAGACAGTCTCATCCTACAAATAAACAGCCATCAATTCTCAAATTATGCATGTGACTTTAAGCAGCGGCTTTGGATGACCGAGGGGTTGGAAATGGTGTTAGCCAATTTAGGCAAATCCTCTTATCAAGCTGTAAAAACCACAAGTGCCCCTACAGAAGCACTCTCACTCTCTCACTACAGCCAATTACTGACGATTACACACCGAGCCCAAGAGTTTATCCCCAGGCCCAGTCTAATCCAACCATTAATCCCAGACCTAAGACCAGTATTCTACTTTTATTTGCATTTTTTCTTACCTTTTTTTAAACCAGTGCAAGGACATCTGGTTCAGCTATTGGCTGCAATTGCGTGCAATGTGTAATGCTGTGATGGGCAGATCCAGGCTTCGTGAACACACATATGCTAATGATGCAGTCAATCAGTTTTGTATATACAAGGGAAATGAAGTGAACTGCAAGCTGGTCAGAACAGGAAAAGCTCCAAAGCACTCAATCTGGATTAATTTTCACATAAAGTTTCACTTTTACTGACAATCTGAAAATCAAGGAAATCAAGCATTTAATTGTAATGTTTTGTAGTGCAAGACTTTATGAAATCATTCCATACATTGTCAGTTTTGGGCCCAAATTTATAATTATTTTCAAATTAATTTCTTACAGAAAGTTATATTTGGTGTAATTTGTGAAAAACCCATTCAGACCACTACTGTCAGAATACTGCTGTATTCTGACCTCTGACCAATCAGAATCCTGAATTCATCAATGCTTTTGCATAATCGTTTAATTAAAAATTAAAATTCAAAGTACTTTCATTAAACTCTATGAAGAGAATGATCTGATTGTCATGTGTGTGTTAATCGCAGACACTCAGAGGTAAAACATCCAGAGTATCGGAGTAGGCAATCTTTAAACAGCCCGAGTCCCGGGGGAACCGAGATGGACCTGCTGGTGATGAGAGAACGACCCCGGAAAGGCATTCGCAACAGCGGCTACGACGTGAGTAATGCTAATCTGTACTACCACTATCTGTTGGATCGGTTTGGTATTGTAAGTCGAGCTGCTGTATTGGCATTCCAGTGAGAGAAGGGAAAGATACCAGATCATCATTCTACAGCTCAGACTGTAAGATATCTTATAGGAGAAGAGTGATTTTAAGAAGATATTTTCGTCAAAGTATCTATATTGTACATTTTTTAAATAAAAGACCTTTCCATTTCATCTTGATATGGTTATTCTGTATGCAATGGACCGGAAGCGGCCTCGGCTGTCTCGCAAAGGGAAGAAAATGTGAGGCAAATTTTGTTCAAAGCTTTGACATGTGATGCGTGAATAAAGAAATGTTTGAGATTTAGGTCTGAGGTTTGAGTTTAGGGTTTCGAAGGGATCACTAACAGTGAATGTGCAGATGTTTTGCTGCACAGGGAGCTAGCAGGTAGTGGTCATGTCCTTTTAGAACAAAATCAGCGCAGTGGATTCTGCGAAGGGTGAACTGGCCACTTTAAACTCCAGCCTTCATTTTCAATTTTGAGGAATTGGATTTACATTTCTGATGTTTTTGCTTAATTAATGGAATAAGCTTAGTTCGAGAGCTAGCAGAATCCCTAGCTAACAGCCACGCCCCCACCCCAGCCACGCCCCTAAGGCAATCTGCTCCAGACTCCATTATGGTGTACGGCTACTTAAACATTTTTGACAAACTGTCCTGAAGAGGCAGCTAATGCAATAGACTGGATGTAAATCTGTACTTATAGCTGTACAGAAACGCTCTGCAACACTGCTCCATCCAAGCTAACTAATATAGCTAGCTAATGTGCATCATTTAAAATAAACTTGCTAAATCTATAAACAACATGTACACTTTTCATGGTGGCTGTTTATAGTTCTTATAGTCATTACAAAGATGTAATGATTGCGCAACCTGTAGCTGCATAACAGTTTTACATAATAGTGTTTGTACACTATGATACTCATTTTAAAACCAATATGAGGAAACACGATAATCATGAATATACACCAGTTATTTTCATAATTACAGCTGGAAGATGGCTACAGAAAATCCAGGTTCAGTAATGAAGAGAATGCGAAAGCAAACGAGAGCACGTGCCCTGCTTTTCTTTTGTTTGTTGGTTGCTTTACATTCAGTTTGTCATGGTAGCACCCTCTTCAGGACAGTTTGGTAAAGGCAGTTCAGTAATTAGTAAATTATACTGTATTTAGATAAGCTTAGCGAGAGTGGCGAGTGTTTTTAGTGCAGGATTTGGTAGCTTTCAAACTAGATGTATTTCATTAATTGTTGAACATTAAACAATTACTATCTCTCACAACAAAATTCACCTACTCATACCAGAAAAGTGAATGAGATGAGGAAAAAACATCTACTTGTACTTGGTCTGAAACAAATCGCATCCTTAATTAAACAGAAATTGGAATTGAATGAGGTCTTAAGGAAATGCATGAATGTGAACAGGTGTAATCAGGTGCTATTTCAGTATTGGCTTAAGTCAACTCTTAATAAAATGGCTGTCTTTTTCAACAGAAATTGTGTCACCCCTGTAATATTTTTGTCACTGGTGCAGTATCCAGTAAAACACATTGCAGTTGGATCTCCTGATCAGAGTGAGAGAATCCATCTGGGATTACTGCAGAACCTCGAGTCAAGCACAACCTGATTTATGAGCCCCAGCGTGCAGTGCACCCGGTTTCCTCTGACATGAGAAAGAGAGAGAAAAGGAAGGAGAGAGATGGTGGACTGAGGCAGATAAATGCAGAGAGATATCACCACACACACACACACACACACACACCTGCAGTAGACTGCAGATGGGCTTCGTTTTTCATTACTGCACTAACTCAGCGTTTACGAGCTCAGCCCCGGCTATTAATCAGAGGAGGCGGAGCCGAGGCAAGTGATAAATAAACATGACTCAATGCTCAACGCTGTTTCAGCAACAGCAGCAAAATGCACACACCTCAAACTCCAGCTCAGTGTGCAATCTTTATCGTACATTATTTTAAACACAGAGATTATTAGTGAAAAGCATTTACTACCGAACAAGCTAAACCTTTCAAAGATAAAACTCTCATTTTTGTGCAGATTTTTTGCTGTTAGAGCATCTTAAACTGGATTATTTTGCGTTATTGCAAACTGGTTGTAACATCAGTACTAAGAAAAACCCATGGATTATGGCTTTATGGATCCATGCTGTAGTGTAGATATTGTTAGTCAAGTCATGTTTGACTGATGTCACCAGCTTTAATTGCTATTCCAGGGGAATATAAATGTCCACTTTAGCTGAAGGTTCTATAGATATGTTGAAGCGGTGTTGGTGTTGTCGTGTAATGCTTTCTGGCTGAATCTGATCTTGATATGTACTGTGTGTTTGTATTTCTCCTTTGTCAGACTGAGCCTGAAATCATTGAGGAGACCAACGTGGATGGCTTGGCTGCTCGCCGTCACTACGGCTATGGGCGGCAGGACAAAGGTCACTCGGAGACGTCCACACTGAGCTCACAGCCCTCTATAGATGAAGTTCGTCAGCAGATGCATCTGCTTTTAGAGGAAGCCTTCAGCCTGGCTTCTGCAGGTCACACCTCATCCGGCAGAAGGCACCACTACCACCAGCAGCACCAGACGATCAGCCCTTACAGCCCCGGGCCTTCTGTTTCCTACTCCGAGGGGCCAACTAGCGCACCTGACACCATGAACCACGCCAAAGGTGGACTGCAGTGGGTACCAGCCTATGGCCATGACCTCTATCAGTACAGCCTGAGCAAACCGGTAAGCTGTTCAACGACCCACAAGCTACCTCCTCAGCTACCCATGACCTTTCAGATCAACGCAACCTATTAACTTTATAGCATAACCAAAATGCTATCCAGTATATCATAACAAAGCCCCTCCCAACACATCATAGCCCAATCCCTGACATACACATTGTCATAAACAAAACACTTCTCAATACATGATAATCATAAGCCTTACTAATATATCACAACCCAAACGCCTCCCTATACAAAATATCAAAACAACAACCTCTCCTTATACATTGTCCTAAACAATATTTCTCCAAATTAATTACACCATAACTAAAACCTTGCTTACACATTACATCATCAAAAAACCCTCTTATTGCATCATCACAAATCCCTCCTAATGCATTACATCATCACAAAACCTCTCCTGATGCATTACATCATCACAAAACCTCTCCTGATGCATTACATCATCACAAAACCTCTCCTGATGCATTATATCATCACAAATCCCTCCTAATGCATTACATCATCACAAAACCTTTCCTCATGCATTACATCATCACAAATCCTTCCTAATGCATTGCATCACACATCCCTCCTGATTCATTAAATCATTACAAAACATCTCCTAATGCATTACATCATCACAAATCCTCTCCTCATTAATTATATCATCACACATCCCTCCTAATTCATTAAATCATTACAAAACATCTCCTAATGTATTACATCATCACAAATTCCTCCTTATGCATTACATCCTCAAAAAACCTTCTTAATACATTACAGAATCACAAAAATCCCTCCTCATAAATTACATCACAAAACCTCTCCTTATACATTACATCATCACAACTCCCACCTAATACAATTCATCAATAAAATATCCTCCTAATACATGACAACACAAAACACCTCCTAATGCATTGTCATAATGTAAATCCCTCCTCGTTACATAAATCATTACACAAATCATAATGTCTGTTAATGTGTTACATTATAACCAAAACTCCTCCCATTATATGACATCATTAAAAAGCCCTTCTTATACATTACATTATCACAAACCCGTCTAAGGCGTTACATCATCATCACAAAAACCCTACTAATGTATTACACCATCACAAAAGCCGTACTAGTTCCTTACTGGGGCAGCCGTGTCCTAAAGGTCAGGGAAGCGGGTTTGGGACCGCCGGTTTAATTCCCTGGACCAGCAGTAAATGATGTGTGTGTGGGTGGGGGGCAATGAATAGGGGCCGAATTCCCTTCCTTCTACATCCACGGCTGAAGTGCCCCAGGTGAACGGCTCCGCGTGCTGCAGCGTGACTCCCACTGCACTGCTTGGATGGGTTAAATGCAGAGCCTAAATTCCCCTCTGGGATTAATACAGTATCCAAAAAAAAAAAAATTACCTCATCGCAAAACCTCCTAATGTATTACATCATCACAAAAGCCATATTAATGAATTACATCATCACAAAATCCTTCCTAATGCATTACATCATCACACAAAACCATCCTAATGCATTACATCATCAGAAAACCCTCTACTAATGCATTACAACATAATCTAAACCCTACATGTTGCATACATTCTATAACACAAAGCAACATTTCTGTTAATGCATTACGTTATAACCAAAACTGCTCCCGTTGTAAGACATCATTAAAAAAAAACCCTCCTAACACATTACATCATCAGCTAAACCTTTCCTGATACTTTATGCCATATTCATTAGACTCTATGTTTAAATGCAGGTGATTAATATCTATTCAGAATTCAAACCAGACACAGGACATGTTAAAATGATGAGGTGTTCAGCTTCCACACATGGATGTTCTTATTTCAGCACTAGACTGATTTCTGCAAGGCATGTGTTAGTTATCTGTGTGTCTGTCTCTAGTCATGCTGATGTTCACTGCACTGTTCAGACCTTCAGGTTCACTCAGCTGCCAGAGATGGTCACAGACTCTCCTCCTCCTCCCGTTCCTCCCAGAACAGGCCCAGTGCCCAGGAGCTCACTGCGGAGGTGCGAAAACCAAGTCCAATGCTGAACTCAGATAAACTGACATTGTCGGTGTGGATGTGTAGAGGCTCAAAGATTTCTGTTCTTACTCTGCCATCTAGTGGTGAATACAAGTCGATGCATGTTTTAAATTTCCTCAGGTCTTCCTCGGATCTCGGTCCAAAAGCTCACAGTTCTGAATCCTCAGTGCCAGACATGCCGAGTCAGCTGGACGGCAACTCGTACGCGCCAGTCAGCAGAGGGCCGCTCCCACCTGTCACCACCGAGCCTGTACCCAATCACTCAGGTGTGTGTGTGTGTGTGTGTCATTTATACACAGCATTTTGTATTCTTTACCACATGAATCTCTCTCTTTATGTGTTTTCATTTATATCACATTCATGTTAAAAATGTAACTGTTTGATTAAACCACTTAAACAAACTTAAATGTCCTTAACTTCCATTAAACATGAAAGATTACGAAGATATATTTGTAGCTGGTATTAATCTGGAATTCCTTTCAGTAACAGTTGCTAAATATTTGACCATATAGTGTATAGTCATGTACATGAAATGTTATACCATTAATACAAGTTATTTATAGCTGATTATCATTAATAATAATAATAATAATAATGAACTGTTACGTATTAATTCTTAATCACAGTTTCATTACTAATAATTAATAGTATTTTTTTCTTTAAATCTGCCACAGCCTCTATTCTTCAGGAGACAATTTACTATTTTAAGCTATATATAAAATTACAATATATGCATGTTTATGGACTATTAGCGCTACGCCAGTCGACTATTGGAGAGCAAACAAAAACAATTCATGTAGTTCTGTGAAGCTGCTTTGTGACAACATCCATTCTTAGAAGCACTATAAAAAAATAAATTGAATTGAATTGAATGTTCATATCAAGCAAAACGGGCACAGGGAAACATAAGTCAAAAAAGAAATGACAATAAAAAT
Source organism: Parauchenoglanis ngamensis (assembly GCA_030014255.1). NCBI lineage: Eukaryota > Metazoa > Chordata > Actinopteri > Siluriformes > Auchenoglanididae > Parauchenoglanis > Parauchenoglanis ngamensis. The sequence goes on along the minus strand of JAQMYM010000037.1, from coordinate 23,674,520 downwards.
GAGATGATTAATTAGGAAGAAGGAGAAATAAGCAATACAATGTGGGGGAAATGTCACGTGACACGTGAGAGGTGATTAGTTATTAATATTGATATGTCGTTTGACGTGTCTGACAGGAAACCCGATGACTGCTGTGTACTCCATCCCAGCCAGCAGGCCAGGCTACCCCGGCTACTTCATCTCCACTCCTCCCTCGTCCTATCACAGTCCCTCGTGGATGTCGTATCCCCCAGAGCCCGAGGACGTGACCTCACCGTGGACCGATTCTGTACGAGACTCTTTCACACCCCTACGATCTCACATGGACGAGTCCTGATTCATAACCGAGCTGTAATCCTCACCATGTGGCTCGTAACCTCACGGCAATGCTTCATGACACCCAGCAGAAACTATTATAAGATTATTATATAGCATTTCATCACAGTTAACCTCAGATAACATGCTGTGACACGTGACACCAGAAGCAGTTAGGTGAAATGACAATATAATACTGAGATTGTGATAAATTTCAGTGGTGCTAGAAAGTTTGTGACCCCTTTCGAATTTTTTTTATTTCTGCATAAATATGTCCTAAAACATCATCAGGATTTCACTGAAGTCCTAAAAATAGATAAAGATAGACCAGTTATTATTTATTTATTTATTTTTGCAAGAATCCTGTTTGAATGTTTACTCTGAGATATTCATCACTTTGATAAGGAAAATAATCAACACAGATGAAGTGGATTTATCTGCTTCTTTTTTATAACAGTTTCTTTTCTATAACAGCACTTCCTGAAGTGTTTTATTCCTCCTATACCACAGCCATTTGACAGCAATGACATTTTTCATGTCAGTACGTTTATCATCATAACATAATGTAATATTTACATAATATATACAATAATATTAACATCATATTTAAATCATATTTACATTATGTAAAGTGTAATGTAACATAAACTACTCTGTCTATAAAAAAAAAAGAAAGGTTTTATGTGAAAAAAAGACAAAAAATGCTAAAGCAGTGATTTCTCGTTTCAGGTTCCTTTGCCAGGGTACGCAGAAGCTTTTCCGAACCCGCGTTACCCTCGAGGAAGTGCTTTCCAGTTCCAGTGGAACCCCAGCCAGGCGGTGTCTCCTCCTCAGACGGAACCCGATCAGCCGTTCTCTCTGTCCGCCGAACCCGTGGACGTGATCACTCCCATCACGCTCTCCACCTCGGCTCTGGTCCAGGCCATCCGTGACGAGGTAGCCAAGCTGGCCAAAAAGCAAGCGGACATGTTTGAGTTCCAGGTCTAGAGCTCCCCCTGCAGCACGGGAACACTAACTGCACTCTGGAGCTCTGAAGCTCTCTTCCTGCTGACTTTTGGTTACAGCCAGACTCCTGAGTTTTACTGGAAACTTTCATTCCTTAAATTAAAGGAACTAAAAGGTGTACGTATTTTATGAAAAGCCTGCCTGTTTATACAGCTTTGTCTCCTTTCCTACACTGGCATTATATTTTAGCATCAAGTAAAGCTTTTGGATAAAGCACAACATCAACACCATCGCTACTTTCATATCTAACTCGACAAACAGGAATGATGAATGACGACGAGTCTTTTTTCTGTGAATATTACTTTTTGTTTCACCTCAGCCGATCCATAACTGCATAAATCTCTAAGAGTGATACATGTAGGGAATAAAATCCTGGCCCGGTGTGATGAAGCAGAGTTACTGTTAACACCCTGAAGTTGATTAATTTTCTATAACAGCAAGTGTTTTATTCCTCATGGTGATTTGCCACAGTTTATGTTCTGGAATGAAACAAGTTACTTCCTGTTCTCTCTTGCATTATAGCAGCTATAAACAGTCGTTCCCTCACCAGTCTCTCTTTCCTGCAGTTTATCACGTTACAGAGAAACCGCAAAGAAGCGTAAACAGCTTCACCTCTGACTCCAAGTCTTTAGCACTGACACTGGAGACTCCTTCTGTAAATGTTAAACGTCTCCTTACAGAAAACGTCACTATGTAAACAGCGTCCGCCGTACACGTCTCCGTGAATGAGCTGTTACTATAGAAACGATAACGAGCGCTTTAATATTAATATACTCCTGCGCTACTGTCAGAGTGGCTGTTATAGAAAATTATTCAACATTAATGATAATCTGACCAATTCAGCAGCACTGGGATGTATGAATGTATATAATAGTCATCTTCATACTGACAGTTACGCAACACTTATGTTACAATATTTTCTAATGTAATTGTGTTAACTATTTTATGCATATAATATTTCAAATGCACACATGATTTCTTTCATTCATCTTTCACACTAGATGGTATTTCTCAACTGCCAGCACACCATTTACATGCAAGCTTACATTATTATTATTTTTTTAATGTGAGCACTCATGGAGCTCTGGCCACTGCTTATTCTATTCAAAAAACCAAATAAATAAATAAATAAATAAATAAATAAATACAAAGCATCCTTTGACAGATTAAACAGCCATAATGGTATAGTTGTTGTTCCTTTTAACATTATTATTTTCTATGTATTTCTGATCCCTTTATTTGTTTTGTAACAATTTCTGTATTTTGGAACAGGAACTCAATCCCAAATGGGTGTAATAATAGTAATAATAATAATAATAATAATAATAATAATAATAATAATAATATATTTCTTCTTATCAGCCTCCAAACAAAGGTCTACTTTAAGATGGTTGTCATTTTAATTTTATTTTCTTTAATTTATTTTGTGCATTGATCAGTTAATGTAAATTTATCCATTGGTTAATTTTTCATTAACGTTGAAGAGCTTCAGTGCCAGAACCAAACCATGTTACTGGAAGTCCTTGTAACTTTACATATTGTACCCAAATGAAACATTTCTCTTTGAAATTTTTTTAAGTAACAGTTGAATAAGCGCAATGACAGAGCATCTGTGCAATTTACACAGGAAGAAGAAATAAAACTGTGGATGGAAGGATTTGCTTTAAAAGCTGATGAGTGTCTTTGCGAATGAATCTGAATGAATCACTATGTATCTACAGTTGAGTGCAAAATTTAGCACACCCCTACTTTAAAGAAAATAAGAACCAAAGAAAGAAAAAAAAACAATAAATAATTTATTGAAAGTTGGATAATTTATTGCACTACACACATTCCCTCTTTATTACAGTTGATAAAATGGTAAAAAGGTATATGTTAGCGCTCTGAGTGCAAAAGTAAGCGCATCCCTACTTTGAAAAAATAAAACGTGTTAGATCAAAAATAGTCAAAGTGTGTATATTAAGATTTTTTAAAAAGAAATTTTTCACTTAAATCAGAAATTTTCATGCTTTAAATAAGATTTAATACAATTTTAAATGCAGGGAAATTTTTATTAACTAAGGCAGTCCAAAACAAGTCCAAAACACATAAGGCAAAACTGGCAAGGTCGATAAACTGGCAATGGTCGAAACACTAGGCAAACATGAAAAACCAAGGCTATAGATGTGGCAGAAAACGAAAAAGAAAACAAAGGCTTGGCATTGACCTTGAATTAGGGCAACACTTTGCAAATAACAAAAGGAACAGGGAGTGCTTAAATAGTGTGAGCAGTGATTACAAACAAACTCAAAACAGGTGCAAACAATCAGCAACAGGTGAGGAGCATGGGCTGATGGGAAGTGTAGTTCAGGTGACTGAAGTCAAAAAGTCCCAAGAGCGCCCTCCAGCGATGCCATAGCGCCAGGAAAAGTCTGCAAACAAAACAGATACTTGTATTGACATCAAATCATCAAAAGTATAAACTTTTTTATATATTATTTAATTTCTATAATTTAGCCCTAGGGTGTGTACAATAGGCCTCATTAATCAAGCTGGCTGTGAGCAGATTTATTTATAAATCATTTTATATAAGAAATTTTGTATTCATGGAAACCCGATAGATTCAGAGTGACGATTGTATCCTCACCAGAACTTTCTACAAAAACTGCCTACACAAATTTGCCCTCCAACCTGAGAAAGCAGGTCCAGGTATGTATACATTTGTTTAATTCCAGATAAACATTTTAAACAAAGTTGTGCTTGAAATAGTTGCAGTTTTTATGCTCTTTTTATTTTTATGTATTTGCCTGCCCAGTTGTCACACTGGGGCCGTGTGAATCCCCTGCTGACGCATGCTATTAACTAGCATAAATAACATTATATTATACAGAAATATATGTTTCACAGTCATTAGGTTCTGTAATTTAAAAAAATATAGTGAAAGCATTAAAACAAGTGTATATATATATATATATATATATATATATACACTTTTTAAAAAAAATACTTATTTAATTAATACGTACATATATACATACATA
>JAQMYM010000037.1:23636411-23650751 GCA_030014255.1 Parauchenoglanis ngamensis | reverse complement strand
TCACTGTACACTGTACCACATGTATACATTGAAATGACAATAAACACACTTGAACTTGAACTTGAACTTGAACTAGTGGACCTTTAGCCTCATGTTTTAGAAATTAATTGCATTTTGATGAACTTCAGGGTTCCGTTCATTGTAGATGCTTCAGTATGTCTGATTTATTAACCGTAATATTTCCAGGTGGCCTAATTCTTTTCTTTAGAAGCACCCGAGACACTGATTCGATTTGCCAGGTTGAATTGTGGGAGATAATTGTGAAACTATGATCTGCAAATCAGCAACTAGCTAATGACAGGAACCTCAGTGCTGTAGCATTCTGGATTCTGATTGGTCAAAACATGTTTCCTTTTCTATAACAACAGCTCTGACTGTACAGCAGCTCCGCATACACTGATTAAAATATGTGTGTAATCATTGCTATGGAGATTTTTTTTTTCTAAGGAGAATTGCGCTGGTTTATCATTTATGGACGGACTCAAAAATGTCAGCGGTATAATAACATGCTGTGTGCACAAATATTATCATTTCCTTAACAGACAAAAGTAAATGTTTCTGAGTGTAATGGGTCAACAGGTTATTCTGTGTACTTTTTAAAATAGTTTACATATGATACTCCTTGGTCAAGATTCCCATCTACTGAACACTGCTGCCAAATAAAAGATATATATATATATTTTTTTCACTCCTCATCCTGAGGGCAAAACACTCACCGAGGCCAAACGAGCAATAAACACACCTGTCCTTTCCCCACTCCTCTAATATTACAGTATATAAAATCTCTTCTAGGATCTTTCAGACTGTCATGTTCCCAATATTGCTGCCTGAGGCTCTGTGTTTTAGATCTGTCTGTCAATGTCATGGGAGTTCATCTTATAAAGCCCACTGAGTCCAGCTGAGGGCACAAGGGCATGATGGGAATTATGTCAGCGCTTGCTAGCCGTTCTCTGTAAAAGAGATCATTCTATGGCGAAAAAAAAACAGACTTTCTGCAAAGACATGAAGTTAAGTGAGAACTTCAGGACTGTGTTTTTCTTTAGCTTGCACATCCACATTTGTTTATTCCTCTTATAGAACAATGATTTGCCACTGATGCCATTTGTAATGAATTGTTTTCACCTGCTCATGATATTTCCTAACAAACTTGGTTCTCAAAACATGAACAAATTAGCAATTTAAACCACAGCGACACTATAAGGATTTCCCTCGGGATGCATAAAGTTCTTATCTTATCTTAACCAGGATAAAGCAGTTACTACAAATGAATGAATGAAGGAATGAATGAACGCATTACATGCACACCTGAGCATGCAGTACACCTGCTCCTGGGAGTTTATTTGGTTCCTCAGGTCCTGCTGGATCCCAGTCCCATTACAGACAGATATCAGAGCACCTTCTATGGCTGACCAACAGAAAGATTGCTGCTGGTGATACACAAGGAGTTTGATTGAGTGGGCAAGACAGCAGGGGAAAACACCTAGATGCAAAAGTCCATATTTGATCTCTCCTTGCAGCAGCTTATAACATAAAACAGTGCATGATGGGAAAAGAACGAAGCATTTTCCTTATACAGCACCTTGCGTGAGTCTCCATCCCAGCAGTGAAGCATGCTGGTGGTAGCATCATGTTGACCTCTTGCTTGTTTCTCTGACTAATCCCTTCTTTACCCAGTCTCTGACTATTGGTTGATGGCCAACTCTATGCAGAGCCATAGTTGTGTCATAATCTTTCCATTTTTTAATAATAGATTGAATGTCTTTGGCATTTAATCTCTGCCTAAATTCACAATCATGCAAAGAGACTTTGGAAAAATGTTGCTTGGAAAAGCAATTTGGAAAAAAGTTTCCGTGCACAAGTGCAACCACTTTCATGCACGAGGAGAAATATTCCCACAAGGAGAACCGGTCTTGCATTCAAGAAGAACTACTCGCACGCAAGGAATATTGGAGCCACACGTTTCACTCCATTCTGCTTGCTATTAAACATCTGCTTGTGCGTTGTTCATTTATTTTTGATGGTTGTGGGCGGGGCCCTGCTATAGCAGCTGTTTCCTGAGATATGATTGGTTACTACTGTTTTCCACTCAAAGGTGGTTTTACTTGTCTGGGGAATCATTTTCCTTGTGAAGTTAGATATTCATTTGACTTTATATTTGTCGCTCTGTAGGATATACAAAGTTTGGGAAATTTTTAGAATTAAACCCAAAACACTGTCCAAGATTTGGTTTGATAATGCATCTCTCTCTCTCTCTCTCTCTCTCTCTCTCTCTCTTTCTCTCTCTCTCTCTCTCTCTCTCTTTTTCAGAAATATTTTCAGAAAGTTTTGTCTGCATTACATATTTTAGACATTACATATTTTGCCTTCATTACATATTTCAATCCAAAAAATTGGATATTATAATATTTGTTTGTTTATTTATTTATTTTTTGTTGTTGTTGTTGTTCAGGCTTACTGTTTTAACCTTTTTTTAAACTCACGAGCAATTCATTTACTTTTTTAACATTTAATATTTATCCGAATCAAAAGAAAGTATCATCTGAGAAAATCTAAAGAATCTAGATATGCGTAAAAATAATTAATGTAAGAGTTAACAAGATAAGTATTACTTTGATTGTCTAACAAGTTTACTGGATGAAATATTACGAAATTGCCCTAGAGAGTAAGACAGAACTTCCAAATAGAGATGCCATCTCTTACTCCTAAGTTTTCAGCTGTGTAGGTTTTATCCAAGTGGCATTTCATAAAAAGTGATGTGACAGCTCAGACAGCTAAATTTAACTTTGAGCAAAAGCTTTTCTAACAGGCTGACGCAGCACCGAGCCGCCCATATGTTCATTCCCTCGCCTCCACCTCCAGCACTTCTGTCAACTCGAGCGGAACGAAGCAGCTGAAATCCTCAGGTACAGAGCCACCACGCTGATCTCCTTATCTGGAACATTCTGGAACATGAGCTGAATTTGTCATGATAGATTGTAAAGAACATTTTAAGAAGACTTGAGTTAAGTTGTGTCATCATTTATTCAAGCTGCAAATACATACCCCATATAGTCAACTCAAGAATAACATACAGGCATTTATACCATGTTGAATTCTTGATTCTGATGGCGGTGATTAATTTTCTATAGCAGCAGCTGTGACATTAGTGAACTTCAGGTTGGTAACAGTGACTCTGCTTCATCACTCCATGCTGATATTGATTATTTTCCTGTAACAGCATGACCTAGAATGTCTTATTCCTTACACACTGCACTTCCTAGTGCTCTATAACGTATTTATAATCCACCACTCATACGGCTTTCCACGGATCTGCTTCAGAATAAATATCACACGGTCAGTCTCTTCCTGTTGCTTACTTCACTCTGTCCATTCGTCAAGCTCACATCTGCCTGTTTGTCTGCGGCTGATAATGATGTCATTCTCAACAGTTATGCTACATAGCAATATATTCTACACAGCTATTCCTAGTCATTAGCAAAATGACAGACATTTGTCATTATTCTTTGTTCACTTGTTCGGATACAAAGAATCTGGAGGCTGCAGATTTATTGTCCTTTAAAAGCCTTTTCATGGAATAATGCACGCTGAAGTGAAATAAGGCCCCGTTTTAGGATCATGTACCAGCTGAAAGTGTCTGCGAACCTAAATAAATTACACATCTGTGAAATGTACAATGATACAATTTCCTTCGGTGGCAGTAAAAAGGCTCCTTGGAATAAAATAGCAGAACCGGCACACATGGAATCAGAGGTGTCAGAATTTAAATTAAATCAACTCCAAGCCTTTCTAAAACTTACAAAATGTCTAACTTGATAACTCCAACAGGAAGCCAAACAAACCCAGGGGCGTGTCTTAAGGGGTGGCGTGGAGTGGCACCTGCCCTCCCTGAAATATGATTCTGCCCCCCTGGTCCCCGAAATTCCACTGGCTAGAGTAGGACCTATTGACAGTGCCAAACGCCATTAGATCAGAACGCTGCCAATAGCTGCTTGGTTTGTGAAACAGAATCAGAGTACCACAACAGTAAGATGGACATCTCAACCACAGACCATGTCTCTGTTCATGGTACATACATGCTCAGTTATATATTTGAAATATGTGGACTGGGGTGTTGTTCTCTGCTGTAATAATATGCAGGTGAACTCCAGATAACAGTAACAGCAGCGAATGATGAAGCCTTCTGATGACAGAAGCCCTGGTAAAGATGACCCTAGTGGGTATAATGGCTTTAAAAGCTCCCAAGAGTCCCATTATAATATTACACAGCTAGTTAGTTAGCTTAATTTCTAACGTTACTATGGAAGACTAGTGAATAGCAATGACTTTCCCATCTTATTCAGCAGAAGTGCACCACCACATAAACAAATCAGATAAATATCACTTTCTTGGTCCTTTTGTTAAAGGCACAATCACGTTTCCCAAATGGGCTACGATAAAGTGGGAAACAATGAAATGTGGGGTTTGAGGATATTAACTTAGCAATCTGCTTGAATGACATTGGTACAATAGTGCATACCTTTATGTTTATTTTGGAACACAACAATGTTGTTTTGGTGGGAGAGATGAACCCCTGGAGTCATACAAGGTATTTGCTCTATTTGCAATCAGACCAGACCGTAGCTATCAAATGTAGCTTTGTGTAATAATAATGGCAAAAGCGAATGAATGGTTTGTGTTTATTTTTAGAGAGAATTTATTGGAAGAAATGCTAGAAATAAAGAAAAAAATAGTGAAGGTTTCTTTAAGAAGAGCCCACGTCAGAGTCAGACAGATGAGATCTGCAGTGCAGTCCAGTGCAGGTCCGAGCCAACCCTCCTCCAGGCCAACAAACTCGCAGCCATCACAACGTGCCCAGTATTTTCTAAACCAAATTTCAGCTCTGTTTATTTCTGATAGGATGTTCTGATTTCCCACGGGCCCCCTGACGGATTCACGGTTCCCCTCAACACCGCCTCATTTAAAACATCCTGGAATCGGCCCTGAGCAACCACACGAGGACTCCGACAGGAACGCACTGAGCATGCTGGGATACAGCACATGCAGTGTATTAGAAGTGATTAACATTCAAGTTTTATAGCAGGCTTTTTCAGTGAAGAATAGAATAAAATATATTTCAGAAAATAAATTTGAGAAATTAGAAAGTTATCTCTGCTTCTTTTTTTTTTGTAATTTTTCATTTTTTTTTCTTTCCTTCCTTTCTCAATTAATTCTCTTATTGTGCATCATTCTATTCTTTCTCCATTCATTTGCCTTCCGTACTTCATTCCTATTCTCGCTCCCTCCCTTCCTCATCCCATTCTTTCCTTCCTCATTTTTCTTCATTTTTTTCTTGCTTTCTGTCTTTTCTTTCACTATTAATTTCCTTTCTGTCCATCATTCTTCTTTCTCCATTCCTTCCTCCTTTTCCTCCTCCTTCTTCTTCACCTTCTTCTTCTCTCTCTCTCTCTCTCTCTCTCTCACTGTCTGAACTTCAAACATTTTCAGGTGATGCTACATGATAAGACCTTGAGAACCACCACTGTACATTAAATATCATTTACAGGTGCTCTGTTATGTTTACAGGTGCAGGATAATGTGACTTACATAACATACATAATCTGAAATTATACTGTTATGAAGTGGAAATGATGTGGTGGGGAAACACTAGTAATTTAAACTTGTCCCAGTGGCATTCCAATCCAATTTTTAGCTATTTTGTACATGGATTTTTCCCCATACAACATGTACATGCAGATGACATTGGTACAGCACACACAAAGGTACAGGACCTGTTTACAAACACTCACTCTGTACCCGTACGAATCATTTAATTCATTCCATGAAAAAAGAAAGAAGTCAACCAGAACCAATGCAATTTCCACTTCCAGCTCATGGAACATTAGTTCTGGCTGGGATGTGCATTCATCAAATAATACGTCATACACATGGAGTCCACCCTGTTTTTCTGTCTCATTAAACTCTAACTCAGGGTCCAAGGAGAGAAAATGATGCAAGCTGAAAGTATTTCACAGATTTCTCCACTGTTACACTGAAAAAATAATTTGCAGTATCTACTTTTTTTTTTATGACAGCTATTTCAATTTACTTTAAGTAATTATAGCATAGAATAAACGTGTAACTCTAACATACATGTCTTGTCTTAGTTTAACGCAGATTTATTCATTAAATTGAACCTTCCAGGTTCTCATTAAAGTGAATTAATACATTTGCATTATTGTAACTAATATTAAATTCTTAAACTCTTCAAGCAAACAAGTGCAGGACTAACATCCCCTTAAACTTTTTTTTATTAAACAATATTTAAATTGTGAAATACATCTATAAAAAAAAAACACACACGCAGGCTTTTTTTTCTGTCAGTTTATTCATATTACAATCATGTTAATATATTTCCAGCCATGAATAACTTTTTGTCATAAGAAATATCTTTATACAGCAGTTGATGTATGTGTTAACAGGAAAATTAGAAAAGTTCTATTTGAAACTGTCAAAGTGACAAAATAGCAAAATGTCACAAAATGACAAACAGCAACTTGTAGAAGCAAGAAAAATGAAAAAAACAAAACAAAACAGAAAATGCTGTCTGTTCTGCAGTAAAAGCCCTCATATCCGGATAGATTTATTTAGAACACAATGTTTATAAAATTTATTGTGTTTGAACAAACTGCCACAGATTTATGCTCAAATAACTTACCATCTGTAACATACCAACTCATTAAAAAAAAAACCCAACCCTTAAATAATTTACTTATGTAATTTGAACAGACCCCAAGTTCATTTTTTGAGTGTAGATTCAATATTCAGTATTCACATTTCTTATCCGAAATATTAACGATCATCTTTATGGCCTAGAATGTGTGGTTTAGAACACGGATGACAGAAATAAAAGATTTTTGTAAATCAAAGCATTTATTGCAAACAGGCTGTGGCAAACAACGCGAGAGTGTAAATACAGATTATATCTCCAATTTACAGAACCACGTCTGCTGTAAGACATGTTCCAAAGATTAGGAGAGAGAAAAGAAGATTATGGAGTGGATGATGTCTGTGCCAGAAGGTAATAACAAAAAAAAAAAAAATTACCTGTTTATCGCAGGTACTGAAAATCAGAGAAGTGCGCGCACACCACGGTCAACTCGTTTTCCATGCGAAGACAGAAAAAAATAATAATAAAAAAGCATATATGCCTCCTTTTCCCAATGTCTCAAACATTTGGTCTATTTTTTTTAAGGTGGAAATTAACTAATTATATATTTATAAAGTCATAAGACATTTTTAAGCATCAAACAACGTCAAATCGTAATAAATCAAAACTTTAACAGATATGAGATACGATGTGAGAATGAGACCTAATACTCATCCCTGTAATCTATCTGCTGCTACGTACCTTTTTATTCATCACCGCTCTTTCTGTTGTGACAGCTAGCGATTAGCAATCAGCTAGTTTGTATAGTTTTACTACCATGCAAGCTAACATTTGAGATAATAACAATGCGGATGACAAACAGGGAGAGTTTCATAATCTCGTCCAAAAATTGAAGCTGTGCCATGAAATATTTTAGGATGACTGTGTTGAAGTTTGAGGCTCTCTTGGGTATCCTGACTCCTCCCCTTAATGAAATGCTCACCTGTTTGACCTATGACCTATTGCGTGACATCAACGGAACCCCGTGGATCCCTCATTTGATTGGTCAGGTGATCATTTTCCCATGCAAAATTCTGAAGATCCAAATTTATTTTTTCATCCTACTGAATCTTGTTCTTGGTGTGTAAAGCTTAATAAGAACACGTGCCTTTAATGACCTGTGTTTTATAGGTATGTGCATGATGTGTAGCTGTTTTATTAGCTTTAGTGCTCCTTAAGGTCCAATTAAGTGCCTTAAATGATCTTAACAGGTGAAATGAAATCCCCTTGGTCTGAAGGACAGCTATATTTATAAATGTAGAATGCGCTTAAGAGTATAAAGAAAGAATCCAAAGAAACAAATGCCTCCCTCAGTTTCACATCACACACTGATTTAGTTACTGATGGTACAGTATGAGAAATAAAGGTGCCAAATTGTGCTTTTCCTTGTTGTTAAATATATTTAATTGCACTTTTATTTGAGTTAAAAAACTTTCCCCATCTCTGCTTGGCATGCTCATTTCAGTTTGTTCGTGTCAGACTCTGATATCTGACCTCTCAGAATGTTTCACCTCCTGCACTTCAACCTTCCTCCCTTTTTATCTATGTATATCAACGCCAACATCTCCAGAGGGCTATCGGAGCTTCGCCTCTATAGATTATAAATTAATAAAATAGTTCAGTGTACAGGCAGGACAGAGAGACAGACCAGGAACTGAGACATGCTGTAGGGAGTCGGGAACGCTGGTGAAGTTTCTCTCATCTCACTGTTATTGCTTCAAGCATGAAACACTTTTTTTCAAGGGTTCGGTGGAACATATTGAGTCTCACAGCGAATCCAGCTCGTCTTTCAGCAGTGCTCTTGGACAGGCAGCTGCGTGGGTGTGAATGGAAAAAGGCAACCGAACTCTGAAATTATATATAAAAACTGTATACTGTAATTATACTGTTCTAGACGAGAGATTTTACTATCTAAAACACTCATTGTTGCGCTGTTATAGGAAAAATGATCAATCACTAGGTGGCTTGATGAAGTAGAATTACTGTATAATGCGTTTATAGCTTTGTTCAACATTGTGGAACAAGTTAGCATGAAGCAAGTGAGTTCCTGTCGTCACTTACGTTATAGCAGCTACAAACAGTCGCTCCAGCCTCTCTTTTTTCTCTCTCTTGAAGTTAACAAGATAAAAAATACGCAGCTTGTGACGTTTCCGAGAAACCGCAGACGCCTCCGAACGTAAAGGTGTTTCCTAATGTGTGCACCTGTTCGGAGTTCAGCGCTTGATTAGTTTGTCTGTTTATACCCTTCTGAATAAGTGTGCACTTAAGCTAGGGATAAATTTATAGATAAATACGTTTATATATTTTTGTGAAGCTGGTTTGTGACAATGTCTATTATTAAAACGCACTATAAAAATATAATTGAATTGAACTTCCCCGTGTCCCCTGCTTCATGCATGACTTCCTGGTTTTGAGCCTCGCTTAGATTTTATTCTTTTCATTGATTATTCAAGTTCTTTGTGTGCCTGAATTCTGACCCTTGCAATGGACTTTGACTGACTCTGACTTTGACCATGATTATTGGATTCACCAAAAGGAACCCAGCGTTGTGTTTACACACTTCTCTGATCGTGTGTGACAGTGCTGACACTGGAGACTCCTATAGATGCTAAATAAACTGTATATACTGTATCTCAGCATGCTCAGTGTGTTCCTGTCAAAAATACTCATATGATTTGTTTGGCTTCCTGTTGGAGTGATGAAGTTAGACACTTTGGAAGCTTTAGAAAGGCTTGGACTTGATGTAATTTAAATTCCGACACCTCTGATTCCATGTGTGCCGGTTCTGCTATTTTATTCCAAGGACCCATTTTACTGCCACTGAAGGAAATCACGACGCTCTGATGCGCTGAAGCTCTGACTGCATTAAAAGGCCATTGTACATTTCACAGATATGTAATTTATTTTGATTCTCAGACACTTTCAGCTGGTACATGATCCTAAAACGGGGCCTTATTTCACGTCAGCGCACATTATTCCATGAAAAGGCTTTTAAAGGACAATAAATCTGCAGCCTCCCGATTCTTTGTATCCGAACAACAAGTGAACAAAGAATAATGACAAATTCCTGTCATTTTACTAATGACTAGCAATAGCTATGTAGCATAAATGTTGAGAATGACATCATTATCAGCCGCAGACAAACAGGCAGATGTGAGCTTGACGAATGGACAGAGCGAAGTAAGCAACAGGAAGAGACTGAACGTGTGATATTTATTCTGAAGCAGATCCGTGGAAAGTCGTATGAGTAGTGGATTATAAATACGTTATAGAGCACTAGGAAGTGCAGTGTGTAAGGAATAAGACATTCTAGGTCATGCTGTTACAGGAAAATAATCAATATCAGCATGGAGTGATGAAGCAGAGTCACTGTTACCAACCTGACGTTTATTATCTTCCTATAACTGCACGTTCTGAAGTATTTCACTAGTTTTAAACGACACCTGTTGGCTAATGAGTACATTTTTTGCTGTTAAAACAATAGTTTTATTTGTTAAATACTGTGAATAGTTTTTAATCTGCATCTATACTTACATTTAATGTTGTAGGATATCCAAAAGTTAGCTCCTGTTCTGACTTACATTATAGCAGCTATAAATGGTCGTTCCTTCACATCCTGTCTTTCTCTCACTCAAGAAGCTCCTCTGTCATGAAGATGTCAGAAAGGTTCAAGTTACAGCTTTAGCTCTGACTCCTTCCGAATTATACATCACAATCACACACATTTTTAATCTGTTTATCTGGAGCATCCACGCTACAAGTCCCTGACAGAAGCTACGTTTACACACACGCATTTTGCATTATTCTGAATTACTACAAAATTGATTTTGGCACAATTCCTTTTCTCTTTTTGTTTTTTGGAATTGAAGATAAGTCAACATACTCATTTGTCTTGCAACAATATACGAGGGAGATCTTGGCCCAGTTGTCCAATACTTCTGGAAGCTTGTGTACAACGTCACACTCTGTGACGCATTTCTGACTCTCAATGCACTGTATATTAACTGTTTGACACCTTGTCATTTTTGTCATTTTAAATTGCGCAAATAAATAAATTAAACCAAACTAAAATTAACACTTTTACCGCAAGAAAAAAATACTTCACCATGCATTTATGTCTAGATGGAGGGCATGCACAGAAACAACGCCAGGACATTTCAGTCTCATTGGCCTTTTGATCCTGATTATGGTGTTCATATGAAGCATTTTTATTCCGTTTGGGCTTTTAAAGTGATTATAATTGGAATATTTGGCTCCACGTAAACCCAGCCAGCGCTGATGTTATGGAAAAATGAATAAACATTTTCTAACCAATCAGAATCAAGACTTCACCAGCGCTGTGGAATAATGTTTTTTTCTTTTTACATAGACCCTTATTCTATTCAGTTACAACAAACACAGCAGTGCTTTAATATTTCAGGTTACAGAGTTTCGCATGTTCACCCTGTCAGTGTGGGTTCCCTCCAGGTTTTCCAGTTTCATCCAAACTTCCAAAAACATTGGCTGGTGATGGTCTGGGGTCCTATACAGTGTGTACTGTATTCCCGGTCTGTGACTAGTGTTCCTGGGATAGACTCTGGATCTACATGGACGCTAACCAGGATAAAGCGCTTACTGAAGAGGAATGTATGAATGATTGTGTTGGTGTTGTCTGTGAGTATCCTGTGAGTATCCTATAGCTGTTAGATATCTTGTTTTCAGGAAAATAATGTTTTTTTTTCACAAGTGGTAACACAAGCTCAGTTTCAGGCATGATTTGGGATGTTTTAGGCATTTTAGAAGGTGATTGGGAACTTCCTGTTTTAACTGGGAGGAACCCATAGTTCCAGACATACATTCCTAACTCCTGTAACTACACACTTTTGCCTTTCCTGTCTTCCTGACACACACACACACACACACACACACACACACACAGTAGTTCCTGAATAACATTCTGTAGATAACTAACTGAAAAATTATCCATGAACTTAAAAGTTTACAGGAAATCTCTGAGAACTTTTTCTGCAAGTAGCATCTGCACATCCATAATGGAAATGGCAGTGTTTCTCTAACTATGGTCTAATTTGCAATATATATAATTTCGCTTGGGCCTCACAGTGGGACTCTGCCATTATGATGTACATTACTGTTATTACAGTATGTGTATCTCAGCAGGCAGAGATTATTATCACCTTAAATCTCTGACCTGCACAAACTGTTACCATGAGCATTTTTAAAGAAATTATGCATGTAGCCTAAGGTACATTGAATTTTTTATTATAGAAATATATATCCCTTTTGCAGGGAATACTTACATAAAAATGCTAAATGTATGCAGCTTTTACAGAGCTCTGTAAATTGTCAGCTGGGGTATAATTACATTTCCTCTTCCTCAGCATGTGCTCTGATAATCACAGATTCCAATGACACAGCTCTTTAAGCAGGGGTGAAACAGCTCTCCTCAAAGCCCAATAAAGAGTGAAATGTTGTCACAAATAAAGTTTCTCATCAACTTCCCAAACCTGACCTCGTAATTTACTTGACAAGCTTTTACAAGAACACATTTCACTCACGAAGCACCGAAGCCCGTAAATGGTGAAACAGGAAAACAGGAAAATGTTTATTAAAGTAAAAATCCACCATGAACCATTAAAGGTGCAATAATCAATGTTCTTACGAGTACAAATAGTGTGGAAAATGATGCAGAAATGCTGAAAATGATTAACGTTTAAGACATTGTCTCAGAGCATGTGTATTACGTAGCTCAAAGAGAAAATGCCAAGTCTGAAATGGTTTTTTTTTTTGGATTGGCCCCTTGTCAATCATTTTATAGACACGCCCCCAAGGCCCATTCACATAATCATAAATCATAATTGTTGCATGATTATGACTTTCAAACAGATGAAAGTTTAAATGCTCTTGATAGTGATGCTATGACTGTTCTTGCTAATGGTAACTTTAGTTGAACTGCCATAAATTTTGGGGGCGGAGCTTTGTGTGCATGTGTGGAAATGAGGGCGGGCACAGTAGAAAAAAAATCAAATCTTACTCAACTCCACCCAATTAACCATTAGAGACCATTCTATCTATTTATTTATTTACTTATTTAATTACTTAATTATATATTTATAGCAAATCTTACCTTATGCATCTTTTAGGTCTATTTTCACTTTGGTTATTGGTTTCCTACATTACCCATAATGCCATTTGACAACCTGCTGATAGTGGCATGGTGCAGTTTAGTCCGTGAGTCATCTCTGCCTACAGAGAGCGATGCAGCGGCACTTTAATAATTTAGTCCATCCAGCTCTCACCTCCTCATCTGTACAAACAGATTTAACTTTCACACTAATACCACCGTCAATGCCACTGCGCTAATTGCAAACTAGCCAAGCCGAGTCTCCAGGTCATATAGCTGCTTTGCATTCTGGAACCTCCAGTCTTCTTACTTCTTCACTGGATTTCTCATTACCATGATGGTGAATGTCACTGGAAAATGGGTGAAAATAAGCTCTTGCCCTTTTGCTTTGAGAGGCTAACAGCAAAACCCGAATGTAATCACTTCTGTTTTAGACTTTCTCTCCTATTACCCCAGCTAGCTACATCCCCCTGTGACGTCAACATGACACACGACAGCTAACAGCACCACCAAACTGGAAATTCAAGGCAGAGGTCACAGCACAGCCATCAGTCCAAGCCCTTAACCTGAACCATAACTGAGCAAATTACTGATTAATTATTTATAAGAAAACATGAGACTATATTGCTAATTCTCTAGTCCCTTACTGACCTGCCAGGCTTTAGTGCCTGAGGTTGGATATCTCCTGACAGGATGCGTAATTCCTTTAGAGCATTACAGATGTGCCCTGCAGAACTGAAGACAAAAACCCAATGAGTAACGCTCGAGTTCCCTCGTCCACCTGGGGATTTCCACTTCCAGCCATCCACTCTGATGGCCTGTAATGGCTCCTGCAGACTGCAGATGCTCTGAATACAGATATTTCAGCTGGTCATTCAGGCTGACATCAAAACCCATTAAGTCCTGACGGAGTCTGGGAAGCTGTGCACGCTGTTAAAGCATTCAGAGTCGGAGACTTAAGGCTAAAAATGTCTTCAGTATTTGCATGGGGGAAAGTTCATCGTATACAGAGCCAGGTCACGCAGCTGCCGAAGTCGATTATCTGTTCCATGTTTAGATTATAGAGATTCCAGATTTTTCCTCAAGTGAGAGTGATGGTAAAAAAAAAACAATATAGATAAATTTTAAAATCACAAAATTGTCAGATAAAACCTTACCATTTCTGAATAAACTGTTTACATGTCAGCTAAATGGTAAATAACTCAACATTTCATAATCGGCTTAACAACCCTGAAGCATGCGTTAAGGGACACATCAGCAGCAGAGTTCATTAAATAGAGCTAATTTCATTTCAATCCTGCTTTTGATTTCAATTTACTATTTGACTCTTGATTCTTGTTGTTTTATCCTCACGCTCAAGCTCTGAACTGTGCATAACCGAAACACACCTCTGTTTCCAGTGAACTTTACCCATCATGGATTCCAGGACATCAGATGTTTATTGCAGCCACAGGAGAAACTCTGTTCATTGAATCCTTCCAGCTCTCTCTCTCTCTCTCTCTCTCTCTCTCTCTCTCTCTCTCTCTCTCTTTCT
>JAQMYM010000037.1:23561053-23575330 GCA_030014255.1 Parauchenoglanis ngamensis | reverse complement strand
AGACATGCAGATTAGGTCAACTGGCTACTCTAAATTGCCCATAGGTGTGAATGCGAGCGTGTGTGGCTGTTTGTCTAAAGTGGTGGACTGGCGACCTGCCCAGGGTGTACCCCGCCTCCCTGATGGATAAAGTGGTATAGATAATGGATGGATGGATGGACAACGTATCAGTCGAGGCCTGGGAAAAGCCTCTCAAACAAGACAATGACTTTAACATCTCAAGTTTACAGAAAAATAAGTATATTGGAATGAAACAATGTGAAACAGTTTCTCAAGCTGTCCCATCTTGCCTTGGCATCTTCCTGCAATGATTATGCTGTGTAAGGAGCCAGTTCAACAAGTGCAGAGACTAAAGACTGTCAGTCTGTTTAAACACGTCCAAGACTTTGCTTGGTGTGATTTTTTAGTAGTGATGTGCTTTAGTAAAATGGAGATGACAGGTAACTGTTTTTTTAAAAACTCTGAGTTTTAAAATGCTTAAATGGCCAAATAGGAAGACATTTCTAATATAACACTGAGTGATTATTTCCCCTCCCCGATGATGAGGCTCGTGCTTTAATAGCGTGAGTGACTTTTACCTCAAGTGATAATGTGACTTTTACTGATGTGAATGATGATGACGATCAAAGTCAGACCTTGTTTTCCATCTTTACAATGGTCCAGTTACACCGTGTTTCCATCAGTAGCTACGTTAATGAACACAGAGCTAGACGCAAAAGTGGAACTGGATTGAAGTCTTCACATCATTTTTCTCCTTTTGCCATTTAGGGCTCTGATTAGATGAGCCTCATGAAACGGATTGTCTCGGCTCTAATTGATCTGATTGGCTGAGCTGAAGTCAATGCCGTTGTAAAATCCTTGATAACCTTAACCTTTGTTCTGTGCACAGAATGCCCTAATCTGTCTGTTGTGTTGCTTAGCGTCCAAATCTTACAGTTAGCAGATTATTGTGTGGCACCAGGATGGTTTATTTTGAATATGATCAGTAATAAAGTAAATTAAAAAAAATAAATCTCACAACAGTATAAGTGCTTATAGGAATATAATCCATGTTGGGGTGGTGTGATGCGACACACCGTGAACACTCTAATAAAAATAACAGAAGGGACAAGTCCCTGTGTATGAGCTGTTACTGTAATAGTGAGAACGTATTAAAACGAGCTCATAAATAAAAACCTGTTGTTTACGTTAGAGCCGGAACTACAGTCCGAGCCGTGCTGTTACACACAAACAATACACACCTTCCGACCAATCAGATTACAGAATTCAACCACATGGTGGTATAAATTATTTATTAACCACTGGATTTTACCTTTTTTTTTCTCAAGGGTGTGTGCGCGCACGTGTGTGTGTGTGTGTGTGTGTGTGTGTGTGTGTGTGTGTGTTACATGGCCTTGAGTGGTTTATTGCTTTATTAAACTCATGTCTACACCTCACCAGCCAAGCTGCTGGCAGTTCTGCGTTCCCGTCCTGTGTCTCCTCTGTACTCGGTGAGCCGTATCACTCTGTGCTCTTGTGTCTTAATACCCCGGGTGGTATTTCCTCCTGAGTAGCCAAGGCTGTGTGAGAAGAAGCGTGGCACCATTCGGCGTCTTTGGCTCATTATAGTAGCAACAGGTGGCTGGATTGTATCCAAATCTTCCTGCATGCTTCAAATCTCCAGTGTTTCCTTGTAGATACAGAAGTCCACAGAAGTCTAGATCACCAGTACGCAATTTCAATCAAACACTTCTTTCATCTGGGCCGAAGTGAAAACCTCGAGAGGACGTGGACTCGACAGGGGAATACATCCTCTTCTGATGTCCTCAGTAATGACTGTCAGGTACGACGGTCTCTGCGACATCCTGGTGCGATTACTAGAGTGATTTCATCATTCCAATGCTATTTGTGTCCTACAAAAACATACAGCGCTTAAAAAAAGAGTATTTTCTGAACCACTACTCTACCGCCTTCAAATATAATGTTAAAATAGTTACAATACTTCAAAATAGTTTTTGATTATTATCGTGTGAATCTGTTTAACATGTCATACCTGAAAGAAATATTTTATTAAGGAATATATAAGTCACATGATCACCAGGAAGCTGAATGCCCTGAAGATCTTGGGAAAAGGAAACGTATGAGTCACACACACCGTATGCTATATATACTCAAGAGCCTCGGCGCCAGTTAATAAGTCAGCTGGATGAGATCATCTCTTCTGGAGCAGTTAGATTGGTACCAGATCGGCGCGCTGTTCTGACCAGCGTGACTCCTTCAGGTGCCTAAAAACTAGCAACATCCTGTCTGAAAAAACTGTCTGAAAACAGCTAATAAAGACAGTTTCATGCGGTGTAGTCAAGACAGCAGTCTTTATTTTACAATCTGCTTTGTGATAATAATTTTTATGCCTCTCATTAACTATTAATATGTGCTATTAACTGGAAAATTAGCTTCACTTGCAGTGTAATTTGAAGTACAAACAAATTTCATGGGTTAGCGAGTTTTCTTTTCATACAGAAGTCTGCAAAATATGTTAGTTTAAACTTATTAAGTTCACAGAGACCACTTGTGTAATAATAATGACACCGTGATCCTTACCTGATCCATAAGATATGTTTTCTAAAACACTCTTCGGATTTTAGCAAATCGTCCTTGGCTGCCACTTCTACAGTGTTGTGCTGTTATAGGAAATTATTACAGGACTATTATCATTATTAGCAAATTAATATATTATATTATATTATATTATATTGTATTATATTATATTATATTATATTATATTATATTATAGGAAGTTATTTGTTGATTCGGATTCTGCATTCTATGGACACAGTTCTGATCACAGTCTCGGCAGGACCACGCCCGGCCAGATCAATCCTCAGCAGGAAGTCTGCTTAAATTTTGTTGCTTTAATAATTAAATTAACAACATCAGCTCATTTGTGACACCCTGTGGCAAAAACGTTACTCCGTCAAATTTTTCCAATGCTAATGTTAAAGGGGCCGGCTCACCCTTCCCAGAATCCTCTGCACCACATTGTGAATCATCATTTTTGATGCCATCAATATTCCAAAAACAATCTGGACACTTTCTAGGCGGTAGATCTTAAACTGTAAAGTAAATAATTGAAAATATTTGTTCAAGGTATATATATTTTATATTTCTTCCGACTGATCGATTCTGTTTGCGTATGGTTATTCTGTATGTAATGGACCGGAACCTAGCTACAAAAGAAAGAACATGTGAGGCATATTTTGTTCAAAGCTTCTACGTATGACACGTGAATGAAGAACAAGTTGGAGACGGTTGCAAAGGAATCATTAATGGTAAGTTTTTGCGAAGGTTTCGCCACACACAACGCTAACAGGTAGCGTCTCGTGCTTTCTAAACAAGAACAATGTGTTGGATTCTGGGAAGAGCGAGCCGGGCGCTTTAATATTCAGTTTAAAATTAATTATAACGCTAAAGAGGCTACAGAGTTTACGTTGCTATGGATACAGTTCCAAATGGAGAATCTAATGGACAAAAAACGGAATCGCTTTTTTTCTTTCTTTCTTTCTTTCTTTGTTTTGTCTAGGAGTACTAGAATCATTTTTAAATCAATATTTTGTGTCAAATAATTGATTTCTTTAGCTGTGTAATAATAGTGGAATAATACAGTGTGCCAGCCATTATTTAAAAAGTAAACCCCTTCAGGGTGATTCAAGACTCCTCCACTTCACCTCGACCTCCTGCATCGTCACCCTGGCAGGGTTTATTTCACATAATAATGACCATCTCACTGTACGATGAAGATGTCAAAAAAAACGTACAGCTTTACCTCTGACTGTTCCACAGCGCTGACACTGGAGACTCCTTCGTAGATACAGAAAACTTCCCCATATCAGTGATTACAGGCTGTTTTTTAAGCGTTTATGTGGAGCGTCCACCACGCACGTCCCTGTGAACGAGCCGTTACTATAGAAACGATAACGCATTAGAGCGAGCGCATTAATATAAACCTGTGATTTGCAGCTGCACTCATTTTTCTTACTGCTATTTTATTTTTTATGATGCAATTACTGCGACTTGTTTTGTGCATCATTGGCTTCCATTAAACAAATTGCCCCCTTGAGGATAAACAAAGCACGTTTTAATTTTGCATTTGGAATAAAATATTAATAGTGTTCAGGCACCAGTGAAAAGGGTTGAGCTTTGATTCATTGGTCATGAGTAAGAGCTGAGCTCTGTCCTGCTCTGGCTGGTTCCTGGAACACTCACACACACAGTCATATTTTAGGGGTAAAACAGAGATCCCAGGGCAGCCGGCTGACCAGCGGTGATGTGTCACAGTTAAAAGTGTTACGAATCTTTCTCTCCTATTCAATTTTGTTCCTACCAAACACCGGCAGGCGTGCTGTTATATACGGATCATTTCAGCTGTCACTCTCTCAACTCCTCCACTGAGCTGTAAGTGGAAAAAATATGTAGACATCAGCCGAGAAACTGCGTCTATAAGAGTCTTAATCCTCAATACCCTATTTTTTTTTTTTTTAACATTTTACGTTCTTTATTCTTCCTTCTAAACAGGGATGTTTGAACATACGTAGGATTAGTCTTTATGGGGTTTTTTCTTTTTTCTGTTCACTTCTGAGTGATGAAGTTTTCCTGAGTTATCAAACTGAGAAAACGGAGTGCAAAAATTGCCTTGGCTTCTACGAATAAAGCAACCCCTCCTCTTTTGTTACTGCTATTTTTAACACAGAAATCTGTTTATTTCTTGCAGCTGTTCGAACACTAAAACTGCCACATGACACACATATAACACTGAATCCTGCTGCTGTTTTTCGGGGGAAAAAAAAACTGTACTTGAGTTTCTCTAATAAACCAAACCCACATTTACTGCTTTACATTCAAACTTCTAAAGTGATACATTTAGTATATTAACACACTACTACTACACATAATAATAATAATAATAATAATAATAATAATAATAATAATAATAATAATAATAACATTGCAGGTAAAATCAACATTGAATAATTTCATTAGTGCACAGATGCATGCTTGTGGATTTACTGAATTTAACACACATGCAAAAAAAAGAAGGAAAAAAAACAGTCTGCATATTGGCTTGATATATCTGTCATTCATTAAAGATTGAAAACGGACCAGGTGGCGTTTTTTCCAGTCTTCAACCCTCCAGTTTGTTCTTGGAACCCTGTGTGCAGTAAATATAACATCCGTGCGGCACAAATGGCACTGCCTAAAAACTGCAGGTCACCTGAGTTACTCCAAGCAAACATAAAGCATAGAACATTCTACAGGTTCTTCTTCAAAGCATTTATGAGGCGCAATGAGTTTATAAATGCGTCTGCGGGTTTTTTCCAGCATCTGCATGAGAGCAAAAACTGTCTCACTCGTGTGCGATGCTTAACAGTTTGTGACAGTATTAACAAGAAAAGAACCAAGTGTGTCCTCTACCCAGCATGCATTCTGTTGCAAGGGACACTTTGTACTTTGTCCTAGTGGGAGAAAAATCTAATTATTCATGAGATGCAGCAGAAGAGGAAGAGGGGTGGACACTGTTTTTGGGGGGTTATTTGAGTCATCGCCATAGAGATGAAAAATAACTCATCTCTGATTGTACCCGAAATATTATTACAGAATTGCTCAGATATTAGAATATTCTAGAATATCACATACATTTGACAGGCATTTTGAATCTGTTTAGCCTGCATCCACATTTTAGCAGCTGGAAGATATTTATATTTCTAAAAAAAAAAAAAAAAATCCAAAATGCGTGCACCGTTCAAACCTGACGTAAATTCGATTTATTTTACGCACTTGGTGTTTGAAGGTAGCACTAAAGCACTGGGATGGGCGAATCTTTGTGATGCTAATGTCATGCTTTTGAACCATGAAAAGAGGACTGAATGTTCTGCAGCCTGATTAATTCTGGAGCTTTGCATATGGCTGAGTGTGAGAAAAGAAAAAAAAAAAAAAAAAAGCTGGAGTTGGAGTTTACTGTCAAAAACTGATGGGAATCTCAAATGTGTTTCTTTTTACATCCCTATAAATGCATCCTATGTTTATACAGTACAGTCAGCTCTGGGGTATTTACTTGGTGTAAAAGCTTCATATAGAGAAACCGGTGTATATACTGTACGTATGTGCTTGACTTCTGTTCTTGGCAACGGATGTTATCGAAAAGGTTGCAATTATTTTGATTATTCACGCAGATTTCACTTCATCGAGCTTCCGATTGGCATCCGTGTGGCATGCTGGTGTTAAATGAGTGGGAAATTGTTAAGTCATTTACTTGGAAAGTCGAGCCGAGTTCAAATGGAGACTTACAAGTTTCCTGGCAACTGACTATCCAGGCCTACTCTTCTGAGGTTCAAGAAGCCTCTTCTCTTTCTCTGCTGCTCGAGCACTCTTCCAACCTCGTGTTTTCTCAGATATTGTGCTCTAAGTAAAGCAGCAGAGGATTCCCATAGGCTTACGCTCTACAGCTTTGCAAAGAGGAAACACTGGAGGAGAGCGTTCTGTTTACCGACTAATTTCCTTCTGAAAATTAGAAAATTAATTTCCTTCATTGTTCTAAATTTTCTGCACAGAACAGCTATTTAAAGTGGAGCGAATTCAAGCGTGCTCTTGTTCACACACGGTATTCACACTTTTAAGATCTCGGTAAGTTTCTGCTTTATAATTTTATAGTATTTGATATGTGTTCAAGGGGTTTCAGTGGAAAACAACTCATTATGTAATCCCATTCAAAGAGATTGATTCAGGCTCATTTTTGAATGCTTCCAAGGCCAAAGATGAACATTAAAACTGCCCAGACGCGGCTGTAGGCGTCACATCCTCCATCCATCATTAAGCTATGAGGAGTTTCTGTGTCATGCTGTTAATCAGCATTTTCAGCTGAGACACTAGCTCTGTGCAAGAACGTTGCAAGTACTGGTACATCGTTAAATAGTGTAAAATGATACATAGATTTATTATTTTATTTGCTTTTTTCAGGAACAGTATAGACTACAAAAGCATTGAAGCTGGAAATGAAATGTGTATCCTGTGTGTGAATGTTAACTGAAGTGCGGTTTGAAGCATTCATGCTACACAAATAAAACAGCTGAAAATAATTCTCAAACACTGTTGGCTTTAGTGACGATGTAATATTAATATTTCTTGTGCTGATTTGGTACCCTCCTCTCCAGATTTTGTTATAACTTGACTGCTAACAGCAAACATGAGAGATACATTCTGACATAAAATAGATGTGCTCTTCTTTTTTTCCCAAAACCAATGTTTTTTTAATATTAACCAATTCTATCTATCTATCAATCTATCAATCTATCTATCTATCAATCTATCAATCTATCTATCTATCTATCTATCTATCTATCTATCATAAACCAATGTGGCTGTTACACATAAAGCTATGTATTATTTTAATTGTTTGTTCATTTATTTGTTTGTTTAATCAAGGGGGCACAAACATTTGCATTCAGCTGTATATGTAATATTTCAGAAAGGAAGCTAGCACCATGTTTCTGTTGTACTCTCCACACTCCACACAGTGTGCAAAATCATTTTACACTCACCAGCTTCAAATATTCTTATCTATCATTTTCTTTCCTTCCTGCTTTACTCATTCTGTCTGTACCTCGGGAGGGAGGGAATTTGGAGTGTATTAAGGAATCAATCTTATCAGTGAGAAATCTCACCAAAGCAGCAGCTCTGATGGAGTAAAGTGGGAAGCTCATTCTCGGTGTATTTCCTCTGCCCAGCCTTCCGAACAGTTATTTCAAATTAATGATGCTTGGTATTGGAATTTATCTTGGAGAGACTTGGAGTTTCAGAAAAGTTTCAGGTCTTAAAGTTGAAAGTTGACATGCTGAAAGTAGGACCTCAAGTTGTTATTCAACAACAACAATTTTTACAGCGAAATTTTATAACACCCCTTATTGTAAATTTACAGTGAAGCATTAAAAATGTGACTATATAGGTCATTAATGATTTTATTACTGTATTGCTATTAAAAAGCTGTATACAGGCTAATTCATATTAGTTCATGTGAATTCTTAAATATTTGCTGATGTGAGACTGAACCATTCAAGTTTAGATCATGACTGAGAGTGAAGAATCCGAATCAGTCTAGTGCAATTTACCCTTATTCAATAAGATTCAAAATCCAAAAAAGGAAAAGCAACGAGAAAGTTGCCGAGTGACGCAAGAGAAAAGTGCCTTTTCTCAAGTTCAAAACTCGATGCTTCCACAGCCGTCTATGGCGGGGAGCCTTGGGAGTAAACCTGGCTGTGGCAGTACTCTCCAGTGGCATGCTAGGGGCATACTGCCAAACACAATGACACAAGACAAATGTGAGATTCTGTGAGCTCATATATGAGGAATACAGCAGATAGAGTTTTCCTCCTTCTGTTTTACCCTGCCCTGTGATTCACTTTCCTTGAAGACAGCATGAGTTAGCCTTCAGTCTCTCCCATTGGAAGCTGTTGTGTGCTGTGGCATGGAGACAGCTGGTGGGTGGGAATTGGCCAAGACCAAATTAGACAGAAAATGGGATTAAAAAAACAAAAAAACAGAAAGAATAAGTGGATAGCGTTGTCTCCTCAGAGTTAGAAAGTTCTGCGTTTGAACCTGCCGGCCGAGCAGGGCTTATCTGTGTGGAGTTTGTATGTTCTCCCCACGCCTAAATGGGTTTCCTTCGGGTGCTCCAGTTTCCTCCAACAGTCCAAAGACATGCAGATTAGGTCAACTGGCTACTCTAAATTACCCATAGGTGTGAATGTGAGTGGGAATGGCTATTTGTCTCTGTGTTGGCCCTGTGATAGATTGGCGACCTGCCCAGGGTGTACCCCGCCTCTTACCCCAAGTCAGCTGGGATTGGCTCCAGCTTCCGCGCGACCATAACAGATAAGCCGTATAGATAACGGATGGATAGAAAGTGTAAGGTCAAGCACAGGCAATAGGAATGAGTTTTCTCTGCAGGGCTGCTGGGCTTACTGTCCATGATAGGGTGAAGAGCTCGACACTCTGTGAAAGCCTCAGAGTTTCTATGTCTCACAACTGTCTTGGAAATGTCTGAATCTCCTAGGAGGAGCTGGAATCTGTGACCAGACATGGAGAAGTCTGGACTGACCTTCTCCACCTTTTGCCATTATGTCCCCCATCAGGAAACATTGAAGGAAAACAGAAAGAGGAGTACACAGCCTTGAGGTACACCTGTGCAAATAAAGACCTCATCTGAATCAAATTCTCTGATCGAAACCTTAAGGACGTGTTCTGCATTTCGGCTGTTGTGTGTTTTTGCCTACTTGATCTACTCAAGTTAGTTTTTTAATTTACCTCAATTGGGTGATGCCTTTTGGCCTTTTTGGAAAAAATCAACTTACGGTTGAAAAAGGATACAACCAAGGAGTTGTGGGTTAAAAGTTATGCTCAAGAACCCAAGAGTGGCCAAGATTTGAATTCACAACTTACTGATCAGTAGAGCAACTCCTTATGCTCTGAGCAACCACTATCCTTTTTTTCCATCTCATATCTTTACTCTTTAATGTGGTTGAAAACAAGCAGTAGTGCTTAAAATATTTCTCCTGTATGCAAACTTAAAGGAATTCTAGTGAGATGCTTTGGCTGATTTGGGGTATAATATATAGGAAATTATTATGGATATAAAACCATCAAGGTGTTTAAACAGACACAAAAGCAAAGCAAAATCTAAGACATCAGTGACCAAACATAGTATGTACAGTAAATGTGAACAGTGGATGGTGCAAGCTTTTCAGCAGTTCTCAGTACTGACAAAAATAAAACAGACATGCAGTGCAAATAAGACATCTCAAATGTATTATAAAAAGAAATACTACATTGCCTACGTCTTGGTTTGCTGCTCCTGCCAGTCCTGCTTCACTGCCTCGCAATTGGCTTCATCCAGAGCTCATTATATCAGCTGATGGCCACAAATCAGAAACATATGCTAAGTGAAGTGTGTGTGCCACAGCAGGACATTTACTCTCAATTAGCTCAAGAAGGGTCCTCATCCATCTCATCTTCAGCCCTTTGACCTCATTTCCTTTCTTCATCCACCTCTTGTTCTTCCTGTCTGCCTCCTGATTTTGATATGTTCATTTGGAAAGAAATAGGAGCTCAGGTCAAACAATTGGCAGGTCTTTTGGGAAATAATATTCTTTCCCAATTTTGTGCTTTTTGGAATAAATACCAAAATGTGTTATTCTATCTTCAGTAAGTGATTCATGTAGTGTGAGGCAGAGATACACCAGGGTGGGACCAGTCCGTCACAGGACACCACACACTCATATCCACACACTCATTCACATCTAGGGGCAATTTAATGTATCTGATCCTCCTACTGGCATGTTTTTAGGAGGTAGGAGGAAACCTGGGAACCTGGAGGAAACCCACAAGGACATGGGGAGAACATATAAAACACCACCCTGCCTGTAATCCAAGCTCAAGATTGAAGTTCTGGAGCTGAGAGATGGCAATGCTACACTTCAACACCGTGCACTGCAACTTCTGCTACCGCATGCAAACTTTTCTTTATGCCATGAGAGAAATATTATATTATATATATATTATAATTAATATAATCATTGTAGTAAAGAAAAAAAATATCATTTGCTGTTCGTTTTTGTAAATAAGCAGTAACTTCACCCAATTTCCCTTTTGTAGATAAAATTAGCGTGTTTGGTGGAATCCCATGGCAGCACAAATGATTTAGAAATCAAAATAAATTATATATCTTTTAAACCCACAACTGCTGTTTAATTTACTCAGTACGTCACTAAATCATTTCTCTTCTCTCGTTTATATTGCCTTCTTGGAATGCAAGAAGAGCTGGAAGTAATAAGCTCAGAACTCATGCACAGATTGCTAGCAAAACAGCCATCATCTCATTATTAACAATATTACAATATGTGTGTCTGTGCGAGGGGTTGAAACACATTTATGCTACTCATTGTTTGCTAATAGCCTGAGCCCTTGGGCTTGACAGGTGCATATGACTTGGAAATATTTTACCCCAAATACATGATGCATGAACATGGAATATACATCACAGAGCTGAAAAGATGGCAAGTCAGCGCTGTGCTCTCACGTCCCTGAGGGCTTTACAGCAGCATTAGGGTTTGATGAACTGCACACTGCACAGTTACCCCCGAGTATGCGACCCGCCGTCTCCTTTATTTTGGCCCTTGCCTTTTAATTCAGCATACTTTTTTACTCCTTTTATCTCTCTTCCTCTTCCTGCTCAATACACTTAATGCTACTTAGGTGTATACTTATATAATACTATAACGTATAAGTCAGGTGTGTGAGCATTAATGGAATTTTGTGTGGATCTGGAGGGAATTGTGTTCTGTGACCCTCACATCTCATTCTGAAAGGTGCAATTACTGTGCTTTTAACCTTCAGACCCTCCTTTCTTGCTTATCATGGTTATTTTTTTAATATAGGAATGAAAACTTTTTAACATGTAACAGAAACTGAAACATATATTATAATAACAGATAAACTGACACCAGAACATTTTCCATTGAAACATCACATATCGTGATTGTGATAATTCACCACAACTAATGTTAACAAAGTATATAGTGCTTATACAAACGAGCTACATAATAAACACCCTCATTAAACTCTCTATGAAGAAAAACGTCCCTAATGTCCAATATGAAGTAATGTTTTAATAAATATGTTTGGACGGTTAATTGAAGAAATTAAAAAGTGATGATTACTCATTTTATAAGAGTTTTGCATCACTAACTAATGCCATTTTAATTAACTGATGGACATTTAAAAAAAACCAAACAAACAAAACTGATTATATTCACGACTACTCTTACATAAGCCTACAAAATAACAGGTACTGTTACCCGTACCGATACTACCATACCTGTTAGGACGCAACACTACTACTCAGCTTATTACATTTGCAATGACCTAAAATTTCAAAATGATAATAATGGCAGATGGCAATAGAGGTTCTGAAACCCTTAAATAATAGCCACCGGGAGACTAGAAGTGGTCTGGCTTCTTCAATACCTTACAGACTGAAAAAACGTACTCTTAAAGTTTTGATCTTGAGCTAAATGTATTTTAGCTGGTACACCAGACTTGTGACACTATTCATAGTCCAACATTTTGGCTATTAATCGAGGGAATCTGGGGAATCCTGAGGGAAGCAGAACTAAAGCAGGAACAGCTCATGTATTCCTTCACTATTCATTACATTTAAATTTATCTCTAATGAGCAAGTCAGAGGTGATGGCGGCGAGGAGGAACTCCCT
Source organism: Parauchenoglanis ngamensis (assembly GCA_030014255.1). Lineage (NCBI taxonomy): Eukaryota > Metazoa > Chordata > Actinopteri > Siluriformes > Auchenoglanididae > Parauchenoglanis > Parauchenoglanis ngamensis. The sequence goes on along the minus strand of JAQMYM010000037.1, from coordinate 23,563,034 downwards.
GAGACAACAAGAGGAAGAACTCTTGAGAGGAACCAAACTGAAAAGGGAACCCATCCTTTTCTGAGTGACACCGGACACCATTAACTTTATAGCAACATCTGGATGAGCCTTGCAGCTGAGATATAGCAAGTGAGTGCTTGTACTTGGGTTTGCATAATGTTTGTTATAGTGCATCAATCATCATTCTGATAGCTCTGCGTGAGCTGGTACACCTGGCCAGAAATGCCATCACCTTTATATTCAATAGCAAACATGTAATGACCTGAATGACCAGGAAATGAGAAGGTACCCTTTTCTCCACATATTGCTTACCTGACTTGGTCATGTATGCTTCTTCTGTATAACATCATGAGGATTTGGACATTTTTCTCCACTCAGCTGTGCCTGCAACTTGCTCCTGGCACATCTTTCCCCGTGTGCCGTCCAGAACTCACCTTCCCCAGATGCTCCCATCATACCATTGCTGCATTCCCTCCACTGGCTTGATGTAGCTTCCTACAAAGCCAAAAACAGGCTGTTTTTGATAAGTTACCTGAAGATACTTATCAAAAACTGTGCCATGTTCCCTTCAAGCATCTAACACATCTCTACTCAACCCACCATCCCTCAAGATACAAAGAAGACATACATCAAGACTCTTCTCTTTACATGCACCCAAATAGTGAAATGAACTCTCCCTGGCTGTATATAAACACAGTGTACTGTTTTTGTTTTCGTGTTACACCTCAAGTAACTAATATCTTTAATGATCCATCACTGTGGCTTCTCTAAATTGCCCACAGGTGTCAATGGGAGTGTGAATGGTTGTTCTTCTCTGTCTTAGCCCTGTGATAGATTGGCGACTTGCCCAGGGTGTGCCCTGCCTCTCGCCTGAAGTTAGATGGGACTGGCTCCAGCTTCCCCACAACCCTGACAGATAAGTGGTATAGATAACAGACGGATGGATGGATGGACCTATCACTGTGCAGTTTCATAAACTGAATATAAGTTTCATAAATGTATAGTCAGATATTTTATAATTAGATGGGTCAAAACAGAGTTTAGTACTGGGATCTTGTGGAACCCAACAAAATATATAATGAGACTTGAGCTCATGGCACAGAAACAAAGGCCATAATCATTTACATGTGTATTGGGTGCTTTAAATGTGTTTGCAGAATTCATTCTTCTCCATCCTTAGTAATTGCTTTATACCAGTTAAAAAGTGTGTTAGCAAGCAGGATTGGTCCAGGATTGGTATTGTTACATTATGCAGAACTCACAGCTTTGAAGCAGTATGTAGGAAAAATGCATCATTACAGTGGGCTAATCCTGTGTCTCATCAAAGCAGCTAATAGCCAATAAAATGTGATTAAACAAAAGCATTAATAATAATAATAATAATAATAATAATAATAATAATAGGTCCTGCTGGGCCTCTTTCCTAGAAACATCCTACTCTAATGATTAGGGGCTGGGTCATTGGTGTTAATTGGCAGAATATATTAAAAAAGTAAAAAATAATAATAATAATAATAGCCTTTGATTACAGCCCTTCAGAGTCTCACAAAAATGCCGATGTTGTCTGGGGACGATCTGTGTTTGATACCCTTGGTCCAGCGTGTCGGAGTGGAGTGGATTGGTCAGAAGTCCTTCTCAAGCAGATAATAGTGTGCAAAACTCTAGTCCAAACCATTGACTTCCATAAAGTACTGACCGTATTGTTACCTTTTGCCATTTTAACAGCTTTTATGCTACCTTAGAAAGAGAACTTCTGAAGGATAAAATGGTGGTGACCCATGGTTTAGGGGTAATAGAACTCAGCAACTGGTTCCTTAAAAGAAATGTCTCTAACCCTAACAATTATATACCTAACAATCTGCTTTTTCCCTTCTCTCTCCCTCTCTGTCTCTCTGTCTGTCTGCCGAGCTGCACATGCTACTCCTGAGAATCCAGTGATCCTGACCCCTTCTGCTTTCCGGACCTGCCTGACCCATCCCGG
>JAQMYM010000037.1:23539274-23553749 GCA_030014255.1 Parauchenoglanis ngamensis | reverse complement strand
ATATAATATAAATATAAGTAAAGTTTTTCTCCACCGGAAAAAAAAAGTTAAGCACAGAAACACAGTATGCTGGGAAAAAAAAGCTATTACCTGAAACTAATTGACTTTGATCCAAGGTTTAATTTTTTCTGTGTTCTAATCAATGATTATTAGCATCATTGATGCCCAATGGTCTGCTTTGACTCTCATTGGTCTGAGGACACAAAGGCCACGTTCACATTATAGGCCTCATTGATCAATTCTGTTTTTTTGCTTAGATAGGCAAATCAAATTAACGATTTACATTCATAATTACAAGTGACCTGTATCTGATTGCAATGTGAACACATCTGTCCTTTGAAACATCACGCATCTGTACACTGACACGTTTTTGCACGAGTCATCTGCATCACTAACAACAAAAGTATTTTTGTGAGACGATTCATGGTGTTAAAACCGACAAAATGGATGTGCTCGTAGGTAATGTATGCATCGAACTTTGCTCTGGAGGGCAAACAGTTGCTCAGCTGCAGCTCTCCTCCGTTGTTGTTTTGCTGCGCTGCCAGTGATCTGACAATTTGTGTTAGCTTGACAAAAAAACACTACCGTAGCACAAATAAATGCTACCGTTAGCAGGAAATAAATTCGATCTTAGCCTTAACCATCCCTAACCTTAACTGTAAGACTTAAAGCTTAAAGTTAACCCTAAAATCTGAACTTTAAACCTAACACGCGACCGCCAAGTAGCGTATCTCGATAGGTAGCACAAATCTACAGAACAGCGTGCAGGCTGATGATGACATGCTCAGCGCATTCGTACAGGAAAAAGACACATGAATTCCCGTCTGAGCTTCTCATTCATGTCACATGACTACAAATCGGATATGTATCGGACTTAGGACCACATATGAAAGTGACTCAAATCTGATTTGAAAAGTTCGGATTTCTGTGTCCACACAGCTCTGAAAAGATCAAAAGATCATCTGCATCACAGTAAGGCAAAAAAAAAGAAATCAGATTTGAGTCAGCCTGGTAATGTGAACATAGCTAAAGGTTTGCTGGAAATAATTTCAGGAATTTATGTGGAAGTCTTACAGAAGGGTATCGACTTTGTGCAGCTGCTGTACTGGTTTTATTTAGTGGACTACAACGATGACATTCATCACTTTCACATCTCAATTTCCTGTGAGGTTACAGTAAAGGGAACACAATACAAGAAGAAGAATGCAGATTTGATTGCTGGCCACGGCAAAGAGCTAGTCGATGTAAAGAGCAGAGTATTTCTCAACAGCAGATTCTATAACTGAGAAATCATCAGGCTGTGTGACTTCCTGACCTGAGTGCTTATATCCTGACAATCCTGGATAGACTGTGTTGATTTATTTACCCTGAGAATCTGCAGGGTTGCTACCTATTGCCTTCTGAGTGTACAGCCTGTAGCATGCCTTTAATAATTCCTAAAAACAACATTTGATATCAAGGTGTTGACAAATAAAAATGTAAAGACCTAAAATAAAACAATTGAAAGAGGTGGTATAAGAGGATTAAAACACTCAGGGATGTGCTGTTACAGGGACACGATCAACACCGGAGTGGTGTAATGGAGCGGAGATTATAATACACAGAAGATGATTATTTTCCTATAACAGCATGCGCTAGAATGCTTTATTCATCTAATACCACAGCAATTTTCCAATGATTGTAATATTTTATTTATTAAAGAATAGACACCTCTGTTATTCCTCAATGACACCTCTGAAAATTACAGCTTTACCTCTGACTGTTAGAAGGGTCAGACACTGGAGACTCCTTCATACATGTTACATAAACACGCCTTCTGTAATCGCTCATGTGGATGCACTTTTACTATTGTAATATAACCCTGTGATTTGCAGCTGCACTATTGTCAGAACTGCTGCAGAACAGAAAATTAATCAACACCTTCTGACCAATCAGAATGCAGAATTCAGCAGCACCGTGGTAGTTGTGTTTATGGTCAGTAAAATAAAGATGTCAGGAGCCTCAAACTGCAGCTGTCTGTTTTGGCACTGATTGTTTGTTTATGCGTGTGTGCGTGTGTGTGTGTGTGTGTGCGTGTGTGTGTGTGTGTGTGGTAGAAAGCTTGCATCATGAACTCGGACAGCCCCTTTGTGATCCTCTGTGAGGTCTTTTTTTCCTCCTTCTTCTCTTTTTTCCCTGAGTTCAGGCTGTTTATAATGTCAGCGCCGCCGCTGGGAATTGCGCGTGAACTTCGGTTAAAAGAGCGTCGGCTCGACCCCCCTCGCGCGCACTCTGTGTCTCCATGACCCGACAGCACGCGCGTCCCGTCTCGCGTCGAGTCTCGGGAGCTCGGGAGTCCCCCCCGTCGTCGTCGTCGTCGCTGTCGTCGTGGTCGTGGCGGGTGGGCAGACGCTCGAGCGAATCGGCGCGCACCTAGCCTATTTATATTCCGGTGCCGTCCGGTCCGGCATGGGAGCTTCAGCCCGTCCTTAACGGAGGCGGAGATCGGACCAGTGTCTCGCGTGCACAGAAAGACTAATTTATAACAATAACAACCATAGCAGTTCGCGTTTCTAAACAACTTCATCTTCGCGTCACTGCCCTCTCGCGCTCGCGCGCTCTCTCTCTCTCTCGCGTGCTCTTGTGATTGTTCGCGCGATGGCAGGTGCGGCAGCGCGCGCTTTCCTGCTCCTCCTGTGCCTCTCGGTCGGTTCCTTGTGCGGCGCGCTCGCCTTCACCGAGGAGCCCGGGGACAGGGTGCACAAGTCGGACGGATATTGCAGCTGGATCATACGGGCGCACGGCGCGAGGAAGGAGCTGTACAGCGAGTTTCGGCTCCGCGTCGAGGGAGAACCGGAGAGCTATCAGCCCGGCAGCACGTACAGAGGTACCGTCATCATCTGTTCCCTAATGCACCTCTCTTAAAATGCAGCAATGCACGGCAAAGGAAATGCCTAATGCTTGTGCTCAGTCATGACATAATGAGTTATATAAAGTTATGGAATAGCATCATGCAAAGTTGTGATGTTTTCAGAACGCAGTTTGCACGAATGTTCCTGAAATATTTTGATGATGGAGTCCAGATGACATGAGTGAGATGAGTGGAGATACAGGCTAAGTGCTGTTCACCGAAGTGACAGCGGCTTGCACGTGCACAGTATGGAGCAAGATACATTATTTATACTGCACACTGAAACATCTGCAATGAAGCAGATGCACACTTAGCAAAAACCAAAGTTGCAATAAAAATGAGCAAAAAAGCCTGGTGTGTAGGGGGTAGCGTTGCCTTATCCCAGCTCCGGGGTCAATCCTGTGTGGATTTTACGTGCATGTTCTCCTTCTGGTTCTCCTGCAGGCGTTTCCTCTGGGTTCTCCGGTCTCCTCCAACCAGGTGGACTGGACATTCTAAGGACACTTCAACTCGTATTATACAGCGTTTAGTCTGTTTGAGTTGAGCCCTGGTTTTCGGTTTTCCTCTTTATGCAGCTGAGAACACAGCAACCGGTTCGATAGAATCCGAGCTAGTCAGCCTCGGTCCATTTCCAACTCCAGCGCAATTTAATTGAGGTCAGAAAGCGAATCAATCCTGAACAAAGTGAAAACACAAAGTGTTTTCTTTTAGGTTCATTTAACTATGTGCAGTGCGAAAACAACCCAAACCTAATACATGTGTGTGTGTGTGTGTGTGTGTGTGTGTGTGTGTGTGTGTGGTGCTCTGCGATAGACTGGCATCCTGTCCAGTGTGTATTCCTGTCTCACACACAGTACTCCCAGGATAGTCTCCAGATTCAGAGAAGATTGGCAGAGAAGATTTAGTGACGATGGGTAACGTGGGACAGTTTGGCAATTTCATGCTCTCTGTCATTTTTACTATATTCTTAATGCCCTAAATAACAACATAATAGAATTTTAAAAAGCTTAGGCTGTCTTTCTCACAATTTAAAAATTCAAATGGTAAAATACCAAGCAGTGAAGAAATGATACCTCTTCAAACCTCAACTGACCAAACCCTAAATCTTTTTAGAGGATATTGGCAAAGTGGGACACCCATACTGTTAAAGTGGGACACTTATTTATTTACCTCTCTTATAGATTTAAACACCATTCACACAGGACTCCCCTTCTCCTGCTTTTCATTTTCTGTTTTGCCTTTGGTCTCTGAAACAAACAAACTAACAAATAAGCAAGTAAGTAAATAAATAAATAAACACACACACACACCCACACCCACACCCACACCCACACACACACACCTTTTTTTTTCACCATGCGCTTAACCGTGATGCTGATGTAACACAAAAGAATAACTAGTCAGTAGCCTATGTACAATACATCACCCTTAATATGATATGAACACATCTGATGGACTACTCCTGTCTCCCCATCAAGTAATGGATTACGTTAGGGTTGACCCTGTACAAGGTACGAAAACATCAAAAGAGCCACAGGTTTGGTTTTTTTTTGCTAGCAAGCATGCTATCTAATTATCATGTTGGCTACCAAAATATCTTAAATAAAGTACACTTAAATAAAGAATTGTTCAATAACTGTCTAAGTGACTTTCTTTACATACGTAAAGATCAAAGTCAAATTAAGTTTTGGATATAGTAATTCCTCTTCATTTGCTGTCCCACTTTAACAATCACAGTCCAGTTTTACCAACATGCTATTCATAAAGTGGGACAGAAGAAAGTCCACCCCTAACAAAAATCATTTACAAAAGACAAATAATCAATTTTTAGACTTTCCGTATATGTATAAATTTTAGAAATCCAAAATCAAGCTTTAGCATTTCATACCCTTAATATCATCTACCTCGAAGTGTTTTGTCATTTCACTTATCACTGTTTATAGGCTCCCAGTTGTGAAGTTGGTTGGGTCACGCCCCCAGAAATGACATCACATCTACACTGCATAAAAGTTGAACCCCAAAGATGAAGTAAAAATAGGTTTTGATCAGTAAAGGACAACTAGATAAAGATACTGAGGATCAAGATTAAGTGTCTCGTTTTACCAATGTTCTCCCTACATGAGATGTAAGGTGATGTAAGGGAATGTTAAAGTAACGTTACTTGGACTCGGAGTGCCTTTGTGCTTTAGTTTCTGTTGTTTTTCTCCTGCTACAGGAGCAGCATGCAAATTCACTCTATGACACGTCACACCTCCCAGATCCTTCTGGAAATCTGTGCAAAGTAAAATCATGCACTAGTTGTCATGACGTCATTATTCTGTTTCTTTCAGTGACACTGTACACCACCAGCCCTGCTTACTTCAGAGGCTTCACGCTCATTGCTTTAAAGGAAGGACGGAATGGGGACAAAGAGGAGGATTACGCTGGGAATTTCCAGGTAGGAAGGCGTTCGGAAAGACTTGTACAAAAAAAAAGTTTTAAACTGCAATATGGACAAGACTTGGTTCTACGTTCATCTAAACGGCATGTTCAGTTCGCTGCAGAGAACAGATCTGCTTAAATTCAGCCAATTATCCAGACATTTGGAAATGACTGGTTAATTAGAGGAAAATTCCACCCTGTACATTCTGAATATTGAACTTTAGCATTAATATGTAATCTTTAATGGCACCCATTTAGTATTGAAACTTTTCTTGGCCTTTTTTCGCTTGCTCCTGCGTTTACGTGCTGCTCGGACACTCCCATTTCATGAAGTCGTTCTTCTGTGTTCACGTGTTTCTAAGTTGGAATGTAGAAACAACATGGATGCTCATTGTTTACGTGACAATGAAGAGCAACGGAAGCAGATTAGGTGACATATGAGTAATTTAAACCATATGCATCTTAATCATAAAAAGCCATTAACATGGTAGAAGCACAAAAACTACATCAAAGATGGCGGCGCCTGTCCAAGGCGCGTCATGTCTCTGTGTTTTGACATGAACAACTCGGCAAATCGTTGAAACAAAATTTCCCGAGTTGTTGTTCTGACTTGAGGGGGCGTTTGTGTGAATTTTCCCATCTGGGAACTCATTTTCCTGATTATTCCGAGACCACATGAAAGCCCCATTTGTCCTCTCTTCATCTCAACCAATAGAGAGCGATGCAGCGGCACTTTATCATTTCATCTGTTCAGCTCTCTCGCCTCCTCATCTGTACACTCTGCTCAAACAGACCAGCTTCCAGAGCTTCAACATTTGTGCTGATCATCATCATGCTCGTCATCTGGTAGGTCGCTAACTAGCTGACTCTCTGCGTTATATTGCTGCATTGCCTTCTGGGACTTTTATGATGTTGAACATAACTGGAAAGTTGTGAGTGAGAAAAGAAGCCCTTGCTCTTTTGGCTTTAAGCGAAATATGATTGTTACTCTTTATGTTTGAGATGGTTGAATTTTCTAACTGCTAACATCTTACAAAAAAACCAAAACACAGCACTTACCATCAAATTAGCATCAGAATGAGTGTGCTGTTTTTCTTTAAGGGACCAACAGTGATTTTCTGGCATCCCTCAAATCTTAAATCACTTGCACATAAAGAGCTTTAACTGTCGAGCCACAACTGTCTTAAACTACTTCACACACTGGGAGTCAAACCCAAGCTGCCTGGCCACTAGACCATGAGGGACGCTCAATTCTCTCTCTGCTGCTGTAGTGAAATGCAATGTGCTTCTTCTGATACCGAAGCACCAGGATTTTCTGCTCTGACGCATCTTCAGGTAGAAGGAGCTTCACACTCAGCCACACCTGGCAAATCTCTTACAGCACCAGCGTCTGCTTTTACTGCCTGCACTGTCTCACTGCACGAGCTCTCAGGGAGGAAAAGAGAATAAATAATACCTTATAAACTTCCTTATAAACAATAAATCAGTTTACAGAGCTCCTCTCCCATTTCCAGCCTCGTGCAGGGGTCGCCGAGGAGGTTTCATATTTTTCACCTCGTTCTCCAGATTCTTTTTTGTGTAAGAGCCAGCAGAGGATCTGTTTTACAGAAGGATGAACACTGAAACTAGCGCTGTGTATTTCTGATGTCCTGTCAAAAAGCTTTTTCCTGCTTTTTCTCCTCAAACCATCTGTGGACATCTTTCATCCTGTCCTTCAACATCTTGATGGTTTGTGCAATGTGATTGGTTTTCATGCTGAGATAAAGTGGGCTTTGAAGGACAGAAGTTCAAAATAAGGGCCTGGCTCTCACCTCACACCAGCTGGATTGGTGAAAAAGGGAAAGGAATTATAATGGTTTGGTTTGTGAAGCTAAGAGATGAATGTTGATGAATATGTTTCAAGAAAAGAAGAGCATTAGGATGCAGTTTAACTCTTAGATAAATCAGTCATATAACAGACGCATAGTTAACTACTGGTTGAAAAGATAAACCTTTAATAAAAAAGGCAGAGGTGTGAACTACATGCAGGCCATTTTATTAATTTAAGTAGAACTTCTTAAGCATGTGCATAACCCAACTCTGAATATGAGGAACTTTCCCTATGTACATTTTTAATCCTATACCTGTCATGGTAGTTAGCTGCTAGTTAAATTGCTACTGCTGGAGAGGTAATATTAGACAATATTATCCAAGTCTACGTTCACATTACAAGCCTAGTTGTTCAATTCTGATCAGATTTGCCTATCTTGACGGTTCACATTCGTAATTACAACTGTATCTAATTGTAATGTGAACGCATCTGTCCCCTGAAACATCACGCATATGCACATTGATACGTTTTTACACGAGTCATCTTCATCACCAACAACAAACAGTTGGTCAGCTCCTCCACTGTTTTGCTGCACTGCAGGTGTTCTGATGATTTGTGCTAGCTTGAAAATGCTAATGTAGCGCGAATAAATACTACTGATAGCAGAAAATGAACTCGATCTTAGCTGTAGCCCTTAACACAAACCCTAACCTTAGCCCTAAGACTTAAAGCTTAAAGCTAATCCTAAAATCTTAGCCTTAAACCTATCACAGAACCGCTAAGTAGCGTATCTCGATAGGTAGCACGAATGGACAGAACAGAACGAATGACACACTCAGAGCATGCGTACAGGCGCAAAGACACGTGAACTCCCATCTGAGCTTCTCACTCAGGTCACATGACCATGAATCGGCTACATATTGGATTTAGGACCACACGTGAAAGTGACCCAAATCAGATTTGAAAAGATCAGATCTGCGTCACATTGAGGCAAAAAAATCAGATTTGAGTCACTTCAGCATGGTAATGTGAACATAGCCTAATTTTGCCTAATTATTTAGCAGTAGTGTGGCAGTAATTAGCTGGGCTATGAGGCTAATGCTAAATTCAACCAAGTGACATAAATATTCGTGCTGAACGATTCAGGGAAAAGGATCTAATTGCGCTTTTTCTGACAGATATTGCGATTGTGATTTCATATGTGATATTCTTTTTAAAAGTCAAACGTCAGTCCAATATTCACTGTGTAATATATTTAAACCATCATGGAGACACAGAGATACAGTCAGGTCCATAAGTATTTGGACAATAACGTTATATTAGCATTTTGTCTTTGTACAACACCACAATGAACTTAAAATGTATTTATTATATTTTTTAATTGGCACTGAACTTTAAACCATCGAACCTTTCTGTAAACAATCTTGGGCAATGAAATGTCAGTCATTTGCTTGTGGCTAAGGAGCAGCATCTAAACATTGCAGGTTCCGCATGCAAGTTAATTAAAGAAATAATTATTGAAAAATAAATACATTTCCAAATAAAAATGCTGTTACTTCACAGAGCCCTTTTCATTAAATCGATTAATTTGCGGTTTCTGATTGTGATTTCGATTTCAAATCGATGAATCGTTCATCCCTAAAACATATTTTATTCAATTTTGTAAGATGTCACACGCCTGGAGCACTTTTAAAAGTAATAAAAGCGATAATAAGCTTTCTTCTCCCCAAGAATCCCCAAGTCTTGTGTTCCAGGATTAAGTCAGGGACACTTAGGTAAATTAATTAAACCTCTTCTACAGTCATAAACAGGCTTTATGTCCCCTGACGCTGTTGTGTAACTAAGGGAAACTCTCAGCAGTGCTGTTTCAACTGTAATTACTCTGGATCCCTACAGAAGGACCCTCGGGAAAAGAAAGGTCACGCGTCATGGGGATCCAGCTTCTCTTCCTTTTTCCTCATGCAGTATTTCTAGCACTCTTTTTCTTCCCTCGGGTTTTTTTTTCCCTGTGTGTGGCTCGTTATAATGAGCATGAGCACTGACATGCTGACTTATGAAGTTTTAATGCCCTTAAAAAAACATCTCGCTCATTGGCCGAGTGTGGTGGATTTAATTTCGAGGGCCTGAGGAGGAAAGGTCAGAGCTGTTTAACACTGGGCTCGCTTCAGTTGCAGCTTCATTTAAACAGTTCAAGCAGCTGTTTACAGCTCTACAGTGTTTTAGAGCTCAGAGGACCGGAGATAAACTTCGAAAAAGATTTAAAAACATTGTTGAAATGTAAATTCATTCCCAGGTAACACCACCAATGTGCCACATCCTCGAGTACGTGTTTTTTTATTACACTGCACCAAGAGACATGTTCATATTGGACAGAAAGTCAACCTACGTTGAGATAAAGACCTCACAGAAGGTCACATATTAAAATATTTAATAATAATAAAAAATGTAATTTGATAATAAATAATTTAGTAATAAAATGTGTAAAATAATTTATAAAATTTAATCAGTGTAGATGTTCTTGCAGTTAGTTACTCAGTGGATTAAGTCGATTAAGATTATTTTTCTGTAACTGCACGTCCTGTTTTATTCCTCTTACACCGCAGCATTCTGCTTATAGTTACATTTAATATCCATGAAACGAGTTGTAAATTGTTATAGAAGCTATAAACAGTTGTTCCCTCTCCGTCTCTGTTTTTATTCTCGTGTGACATTAATAAAACAAAACAAAAAACAAACAAGCAAAAAAAAAAAAAATGACAGAAAAGATCTCATTTGTATAGAATCTTAATTCAATTGATGCTTGTTGCTGAAATTGTGGCTCTGGGTTGCGCATGAACACGAAAAATGATTCTGTGACTCGATGGTGTGAATCTTAAAGGAGCCGGCTCACACTTCCCAGAATCCTCTGCGCCAGGTAGCGAGTCGCCAAAAGCAATCCACAACAATACAGCAACATCCTTAAAATGTAACATAGAATTTAACATCTTTTGCCAAAGTATCTATATTTTAAATTCTTTGGACTGATCCATTCTGTTTTCGTTCAGTTATTCCGAATATAATGGACCTGAACTGGCCTCAAGCGTCTCGCACGGATGCGAAGGAAAGAAAAGATAAGGCGTATTTCCTTAAATCTTTCATCTTAAAACGCCAGTAGTTCCTAGCAACTTGCTTGTGATAAGGTACAAATTATGATATCAATGATGAGAAATTTCTCTGTGATGTTTTTCCTGTTTAAAATTGGACAACAATATCAATAAACATTTTCATTATTATTATTATTATTATTATTATTATTATTATTATTATTATTTATTTATTTTTTTTTATTATTATTTATTTATTTATTTATTTTTTATTATTATTAAAAGTTTGTTGCCTCAAGGCAACATTGTTCTATAAAGACACATAGAAACATTTGATGTTTTCATGCAGAAATAAAAAATATTGAAAACATCAATTTCTTTAATCAAACACTTGAACAAACAGATTTATTTGGTTTTAATTTAGTTTGATCTAGTTTTAGCTAACATTTCATATCCAGTTGTTGCTCGCAGACAACATTGTACCATCGTGGAACATGAATATAAATGATAATACAAACAAATCATCACACAAATATATGTAAAAAAAATTCATCATACCGTCAAATTATCATTTCAAAACATTATAATCAATGTTGTCATTAAAAATCACCATTATCCTAATATGCACCTTATCCTTATAAGCACACACACACACACACACACACACACACACAAGGACCTGCATGTACACAAGCACTTACACACAAAATCTCCTGCCTCACTAATGCACCTCACTGCTCATGAAAGTTGAGGAAGCAAATCCTCTCAACAGAAAAGTACAGGCAGGAGCACATTTACAGCACTGCGCTTTTACCTGCCTGAGAAAGTCACCATGACCTCATCTTCCTCATCACTACATGACATCTCATCCTCACTCTCATCAACTGGCAGTGCCACCTGCTCTGTGCACCTTTTTGAAGTGCCATAGAAAGCGCGTGGATTCATCTCCTAATGCGTGCAGATATGGTACGTGCATTACGTATTCTTATAAATGCATTACAAAATCATAGTAAATACATTTAGATCATTTTTCCTTACAACTAAAATATACTTGTATATTATATTTTAATTTTGTGCCCTGCTTGTTTTCCAACCTGGTATGGAATTATGAAATAAATGTTGCCTCAGGGCCACATGCGGTTGTTTTTTTTTTTATACATTTAATGCTGTGTCATGTAACGTTTTTGAAAATATTTCTTTAGTTACCAGTGAAGCTGACTCAGATTATTTGTTGGTGATTATCTGAATGAAAATGACTGAAAAATGCACTTTTCATTAGAGAACATGTGGGGCTGTGTGACATGTGCAGATGTGCTGAAAGAGGAAGTACAAATGTACCCCTGTGGGTCATGTGACCACTTTTTCTCATTTTCATTGGTTAGTATTTGTGTTCCCCTCCCGTGATATAACATTAACCAAATGTCTCATTTTATTTAAAGAAAAAAACTAAACTAGGCTACGTTGCCTGGAGGGAACACGGTACCCCAGAGGATTTACAAGAGCTTCACTTTAAACTGATGTGTGCAGTTACGCTCTTTACGTTCGACTCGGTGCTTTGCTTTTGTATTGGTCGTGTATTGTTGCTTCAGCTGGACCAATGAGCTCGCCCTTATTCAGCTGTTCAAACGCTGAGGGTCAAAGGTCAGCCTGACACTCTGCACAGCTGGACCTTTAGCTGCACTCTCACAAGGAGTCATAGTGATTTACACACACACACACACACACACACACGCACACACACACACACACACACACACGCAACCTATAAAACTCAGTCGATTTTATTTAATTAGGTTTCATTATGGCTCTGATGTGGTGGTTTGGCACTTTCTTAAAATGAACAAGAAATCTTTATGTCTATATCGACTTCATGCCTGACAATGCGTTCAGATCGATTTCTCCAAGACACTGTTATTGCTCCTTAATGAGTTCCTCGGATAATATATGTTACACCACGGTGATGATGAATTCTGGATGCAATTCACAGGTTTATATTAATAAACTCGCTCTATAGGAGCGCGTTCCTCCTATATGATGTGCGTGAGCGTTGCTATGGTGACATTTTTGCTGAGGAGGTGTTTATTTAACGCTTGTGGAAGGAGTCTCCAGTGTGAGCACTTTGTAACAGTCCGCTGTACGTTTAAGCTTCCCAACTTCTTCAGGACAGAGGAGTTTACACTTCTTTGTGGTTTCTCAGTAACATGACAAGCTGCGTTTGTTTTGTCTCATTAACTGGAAGAGAGAAAAAAAAGAGAGGCCGGTGAGGGAGCGGCTGTTCAGAGCTGCTATGAGAACAGGAACCAGCTTATGGCGCAGATGTTCCTCATCATTAAATACTGTGGTGCTATGAAGGCAATAAGACACTTCAGGATGTGCTGTTATTGAAAAATAAATAACTTTGTCATACTAATAGGAGTTTCGTCTTCATAACACCACCCAGTTATTGATTATTTTCCTTTAACTTAATTCCTTAACAGATTAAATAATCTGAATTTTAAAACTTACTATATGTAGCTAGGTTAGTTTAATTCTTCACGTATTTGCCGATGATGTCATTTATGCACGTGTTTATTCTTATGCATTGGTTCTATAGATCATTGATGAAGAGGACACACAGTTTATGACTAATTGCCCCCCTGCTGTGACCGAGAGCACCCCTCGAAGGAGGACCAAAATACAAGTGCTTTGGACAGCGCCCCCATCAGGCAATGGCTGCATAGTGCTCAAGTAAGTGGCAGATTTCATTATATTTGTCAAAAGTAAACGCAAGAGCTGCCATGTGACTGAATATTATTATTATTATGATTATTATTCATGTTTAAATTATTATTAATATTAATATGTTTTGAGAATAAATTGTAATATTTAAGTTATAATGTGAGAAAGTAATTAAGTAGCAATATAAACTTTGGTGCTAAGAAGGCCATTGTACAGTATCATTTACAGTTCCAGAGATTTTGTTTTTTTTTGTTTTGTTTTTTTAATGATGTTAAATGTTTAATTAATGGAAAAGGCTGCATTCACAAAAAGTATAAAAGTGAATTATTGAGTGAATTCAGTGACTTTGCTGCAGTGTTATCAGGTACGCTAGTAGCTACCTAGTAGTCATGTTTGTGGTTGCTAGCACCACCTCAGCTTCAGGGATGTAGCTGGAATTGCCCTTCATCACACCCCCTGTTGTGTTACACTCCATGTGATTAGAAGCCAATGTGTGATGCATGTCTGTATGATAAGTGGTAAATCTGGACCTTAAGGAGACAGCGTGGCTAAACAGATGAGGCAGCGAGAGAGAGAGAGAGAGAGAGAGAGAGAGAGAGAGAGAGAGAGAGAGAGGGATCTGATGTGTGTTGCATGACATTGTGAAATGATGAGCGCACGGTGTGAACCTGTCACTCGAGGCCAGTGAGACACACCACCGTTAAAGGCATGTACATCTCTTATTAATGTACATTATTATGTGACTGTCACAGTGACTGATGAGCTTCCTTTCTACACCACGTCTCCACCTGTTCTCACTCGCTTTCCTTGCACAACAAGGAGAAAGTGGTACTGGGGGCCGTGACAGCGTGATCAATACACGGTGAGGCTGACTTTGAGAGATCAAATCGTTGAGAGATGTTATAAAGAAAACAGTAATGGTGAGGTGAAAGGCTGGCTGAAGTACTGAGATGAAAGTAGTACTCTGTACAATGCTAAGAAGTTCAACTCCAGTTCGTTCATTATGATATGTTGTTCACGAGCATACCTAAAAAAAGAAAAAAAAATAGAAAGTTACAGATGTACAGTACGCAACCAAATAACAAACACAGGACAGGACTCATCTAATGCTATAAACACACTCGAACCTTTCCATAGGTCAGACTGGCAAAATTAATTCGAACCCAAATGATACGAACTTATAATGGCAAGATATCTGAAAATATTGCCTCATCGGCACATTATTCTGCTATTGGTACTTCCTGGTTAGATGTAAAAGTGCATTTCATTGTACTTGTACTATGGACAAATCTAATCTAATCTAATCTAATCTAATCTAGCACAGGATTACTTTCACACAAAAAGAAGATGCGAGGCTGCTTTTATTATTTACACTCCGTAATTGAGGAAAGCTCTCTCACATGGTAATACTTACTTTATTTATCATTACCTTATTTGATCAGAGATTATTTTTTAACAGTTTGCATGTTCTCCCCATGCATGCGTGGGTTTCCTCCGGGTGCTCCGGTTTCCTCCCGCAGTCCAAAGACATGCAGATTAGGTCAACTGGCTAC
>JAQMYM010000037.1:23510181-23538371 GCA_030014255.1 Parauchenoglanis ngamensis | reverse complement strand
GTGTCGGCCCTGTGGTGGACTGGCGACCTGCCCAGGGTGTACCCCGCCTCTCGCCCCAAGGTGCTGGGATTGGCTCCAGCTTCCCCGCGACCCAGACGGATAAAGCGCTATAGATAATGGATGGATGGGTTTAACACTGTGATTTCTGTCACCCTGTGAACACAAAGTAATTTAAAGTTGTTAGCTGACTATGAAACTTTCAGTTTAATATGATGTGGCTCCCACTGTCAAAAAGTGGATAAAATCACACAGCATGGCTACCACCTTACAGGTTGCAGTCTGGGTTTTGATGAGAATAAGGTTGGAACTGCCCGTCTCTTCAGTGTCAAACGATGAGCAAAGCCTGCTCGATATTGCCCAGGGTTTGAGGAACTGCCCAGAGTGTAAAGGTGCAGAACTAAGTAACAACTCGGAATTAATGTTGTCAGGGATCCTGTTAAAGACAATCATCAACCTTTCCCGTTGACAGTTCGGTTCCATGGGAAGGGTATGAAATGTTCCACCGTTCCCTTCACAGCATGGAACAGCACATTTCTGCACATAGTCTGCCATTTTTATTGTTACTGCTCCATTGATGTTGTTTCATTCTTCACGACAACGGAAAATTGTTAAAGTTGCGGCTTTGCAGGGCAATGGTAATATTGCTCGGGCTACAACGTGGGCTGGTGTATGCAAATTCTGGGGGTGTAAATATTAATGCATCACTACTGTTTCAAAACAGTCTGGGATTTTGGAACTGGCCCAGTTTACTGCCCTCTTTTGTATGTGCAGGATTTGCATTTGAAGGAGGAGACAACAGTGTTTGAGGTTCATGTTATTTTAGTCCCAGGTACTGAGCACTTCTTTCTGCCAAGGTAAATACAGTTTTCCATTCTACGGCACCTTAAAGAGATGAAAATGCAACTGCTGCTGTTCTCCCTCTGTGCGTCATCCAGTGTTCCTGGGATCGGCTCCAGATCCATCGACCTCGATATAGTGCTTACTGAAAGTTTATCATTAAGTAGATTTCTCACCGGATTTCTGTTTTCTTACTGTTGCTTGGTGCAACTCCAAAAAAATAAAAAGATAGCTGTGTCATCCACCAGGCTAGGATTTTCTTCTTAGCAATGTTGGCAGCTCAATTTCTCACCGAACGAAGAAATGACTCCGACGCTGTATCAGATGAATTCAAGATAGTATGGGATATCATCCCAGTAGTCTAGCATTTAGTTCTGCCCAGGTTTGTCTCCTGTCTTCCTGCTGCACGTGACCTGCTGCATACCAACTGGAGATGAATTCAGTCGAGCAGGAAGTATCTGGTGGACTGCAAAGGCTGTGGTCTTGGAAAAAATGGACCATTTGAATGTGTGTGTGTGTGTGTGTGTGTGTTGGGGAGCTTATTCCTTCTGGCTTGCTGAAGTGTGCCCTCAGAACCAAAAACAGGTATGAGTGATGTGAAGAACCCCCTGAGGGTGACAAACCCCACCTAACAGTGAATTACTGCCATCCTAGAAATAACAAACTGAATCCTTTGACTTGTGTATCAGCTAAGAATAGGATGAGAAGCGTATTTCCTGACTTTCTTTGGAATATTTCTTCTCCCCAGTACTTCATCTGTCATTGTTATGCTTCACTAGCTGGCCTGAATTTCTTCACTTGTGGAGTATTTTGGTTTCTACGAAATTCAGTCTTTCACTTTTATCCACTTAGTTTGAATCATTTCTGGTTTTATGCTTTATTAACTTTACTATTTGTTGTCAGTCATGATAGCATATATGGCTAAAGTATTACATAGTACATAGATATGCATTCTTCAGATTATGGATAGATTGGTTATAAATGTGTGAATATACATAAAAATGATACATACAGCACACCTTATATTTGGTTAAATGTCCCTTAGCAAGTTTCGCCTTGACCAGACGCTTTTGGTAGCCATCAACAAGCTTCTAGCAGAATTCTGGTTGGATGTTTGAAGACTCTCCTTGGCAGAAGTGGAAGAATTCTGTTAAATTTGTGTGGCAAAATTTCCTGGCACAGACCTGACTTTTAATCACAGTCAACATACTTTAGACGTCAGGACTTGTTTTAAGTTTAATGTTAGCCTGCTTTATCCATTCCACAACCAGCTCTGATGTGTGTTTGGGGTCATTGTCCTGTTGGACACCCAGTTGCGTTGGGTGTTTTGACCATCTAGCTGATGGTTTGAGGTTCTGCTGAAGAATTCCGAGGTCCTTCATTATTCCATCCACTTTGTGCAACAAAACAGCCCCAGAGCGAGATGCTACCAGCACCATGCTGAACAGCTGCTACAGTGTTCCTCTGTTCCTCTGCTCATTGTGGCCAAACAACTCAATCTTTGTCTCAGCTGACCATAAAACTTTCCTCCAGAAGGTTTTTTCTTTGTCCATGTGCTCAGCTGCAGACTTCAGTCGAACTTGAAGGTTTTGATTTTGGAGCAGGAGCTTCTTTCTTGGACGGCAGCCTCTCAGCCCATGGTGATGTAAAACTTTCTTGACTGTAGTCGGTGTTCCAGCAGCTTCCAGTTCATGGCAGGCCTGTGCATTGATGGTTCCTGGTTTGTTCCTGACCATCTGAACCAATTTCTTCTCAGCTGAGGGTGAGGGTGAGGGTTAGAGAAGGTAAAATCTTTCTAAAAGAAGAATTGCTGAGATAACAAATTCAGATTAGAATAAATAGATATTCCAGTAATCTTTAAATTACTCCACCTCCGCATGTAAAACTATTCCAATCCGAATAGCTCTTAAGAATGAAATGTTAAAGGCATATCATGCCTCATAGTAATTAATCTGGTCTAATTCTAAACATCAGCCATTCCTGTCATCATATGTTGTGTATTTTAAGTTTTGAGGCCTATTTTCAATAAGCATGTCTGCATTTATTTATATCCAGCATCTCTTCTATTACAGAGAGCTTTCAGACTGTGGTCATGCTGCTCAGTGTTAGCTGCAATTTGTTTCAGTCACGGGCAGCTATAATTGTGGAGGAATGACAGAGCGTGAAGGTTTTGAAGCCTGGAGAGAGTGAGTCTCAGTAAGTAGCACTTCTCATATAAACAGGGGCTCCACTAAGGACAGATTTGGACATTGGGTCACCCATACACATCATTAAAGTTTCCTGGTGAGTCCGTAAATAGGGCAGCACTGGAGACAGTAGTGTCTGACTAATTCTAAAGTATGTTATGTTTATGGCAGGAAATGAGTTCTCACTTTGCTTCATTCATGTCAGTCTCTGTCTCATCGTCTGAGGTAAAAGTCACTTCTGTTAACAAATTTTCTTTTCATTGAGTCATTTAAACATTTAAAAACTTTCTGTCTGTACAGAGTGTGTAAGAGATTCTCTGTTTTGGTGATGATGTCACAGTGAAAACATTTTGACGACTGTTATCCGATTATAAACTGAACTGATACTATTGATCTACAGTGTGTAATTCTCTGAATAACGGACAGACCGAGTGTTTTTGGCTATGTCCACACTATTATTACATGTTAGTTATTATACTGCGTTTTTAAAACGAAAACGATCTCCATCCAGACAAGAGTTTTAGCTCCATATCAGAAATATTTTCTGCCTGAAAACGTGCATCACATGACCATTCTCGGGTATGAGTGTGCCGGTATAAACAGGAAGCAGACTGTTTAGTCTGCAGTTGGTTATTTAGTTGCAGATCACTCGAATAATATCTCGCCTCCTGCGCATGTAGGCGTTTGTAGCATTATTAAATGTAGAATTTAACTGCACAACAGCTGCTAGCAAAGACAACAAGGTCAGCAATGATGGTAATTCATTATCCAGGCTGCAGTCACCACTGGATGAGTGCACCACTGGTCACCACTGTTCAACAATACGTCATGACCAATGAAAGACCCAATCAGGAAGTGAACATGGTTGTCTACATCATCTTTTCCAAATGCCTACGTTTCTGATGTCCACACTAAAATGCTTTCAAAACTCTCGACTAGTACAGACACCAGGCGTAAATGCAGCAAAACGTTTTAAAACTAAAATGTTATGATTGTTATTGTGGACGTTCCCTTTATCTTCATCTTTGCACCAAGAAGCCAAGGCAAGGTTAGAAAGTAGACGCAATAAAAACATTTCCACATCAATTTGGGAAACTGAGTTTTTTCATTATGTTTGGTGGAAGCAACACCGTGACATCTGACACCTTTTCTCCGATTGCCTCACAGTTACAGTGCGTTATGATTTCATCATTAGTAGTTGTCCTTCGACTGTTTTTATATTATAAAATTTGACACTAGTGTAAACATCAGGTTGCACTGC
This sequence comes from Parauchenoglanis ngamensis, assembly GCA_030014255.1. NCBI lineage: Eukaryota > Metazoa > Chordata > Actinopteri > Siluriformes > Auchenoglanididae > Parauchenoglanis > Parauchenoglanis ngamensis. The sequence goes on along the minus strand of JAQMYM010000037.1, from coordinate 23,534,087 downwards.
ATGCAAATGCACAGCATGGTCACAACTTTAATAGCCTCACACGTTCTCAGGTTTATACTTTGAGGCCATGGGCACTGGCCTGAAAAGAATTCTCTCTCCTTCAAACCTACACACACACACACACACACACACATGCTGACATACACACACACACACACAGACATACACCCACACACTGACGTACACACAAATGCGATTAGCACCACCCGTGTACATGCAGGAAAGTGAATCTGGCCTTAATAACGTCTCATTGATAGAATTTAAATTGGATGTTAAATAACCATTACTGCTTCTGATTGCCTGGTGGGTCGTAGAAATGGAGCGAGCTCTTTTCTGGTGCTGCTTTCTCCTAGATGTATGAAATTGGGGTGAGATTGAATTATAGCATGGACAATTACGGCCGTTCAGGAAAGGAAGATGGTTCGTTTGTGAGGTATGTGTGTGTGTGTGAGAAAGTCATGATACCATGGCGACCTGTTCCTCTGTCTTATGTTCAGCCTCTTATTGGGGAGTGTTATTGTTTCCAGTGACGGCTAGTGGCAATATTAGATGGAGGGCTAAAATCTAATATCTGTCAATAACTCGAAAATGAAACATAATGCTTCAGGTCTGTAATCAGCTCCTGGTTTCATGCTGTGTTTCCTCCGAATACCGAACACAATAAACAGAAAAGTTGTAACCTTTTAAAAAAAAAAAAACCCCAAAAAACACTAAACTTATACTTCTGTCCTGTCTTCTTCTGAAACATGTGTTTAGTGTATCCGCTTTTGGGTTCTAATCTTTCTGAAAGAGGAAAAGGATTATAGAGTAAGTTATCCGTCTCATTCGGGGCTGTATTTCAGATGTGTGTGAAAAATATCAGCCTTAATGGAGATCAAATCTCTAGTGGGTGTGTCACTTTACAAATCTACTGACTGGGCTCAAAAGAAATCAGCTCCAGCCACGCTTCTCGCTTCTCCATATCATTCAGTGGAGCTCAGTTCAATGAAAGTATATAATAATTCTCTTTACAACGTTAAAAATAAATCATGTGTGGTGATGTGGATGCCGAAAATGAAGCCTTACATGGGATTTGTTATCTTTGGAAAACAGGAGGGACTTAGCACAATCATACCAGCCACCCCGATCTTATCTCTGACCTGTCTGGGCTTCTTAAGGCCTCCCCTGATTTTTTTTTTCTTCCATCCATTTATTCAGCTATGGAGGAAATGATGGATTTATTGCCACATTATGGCCGTTTAAAGGTCAGGCCAGGCCATAAATAGAAGGATGTGGATGAAACTGTATGGCTGCCACCCATCTGCGAAGAAATGAACTCCTGTAAGATACAAAGGATGAAAAATCAACAAATATAAAAGAATAAAAAGAATGAATGTGATCCGTCACATCAAATCAGGTTTTAAGTTGCATTTTGGGTGATTTGAGTTCTGCAAATTTTCACATTCCTGGTTCAATAAGCTACATTTTGATACCAAGTTTATTACTGTATTATGTCCATATGTCGCCATAGCAACAGTGCGAGGTTGTTTACGAGGAGGGCATCGGAATTCTCCGTCGGAATCTTATTTTTAGAATATTTAAATGAGGATTCCATGACGTAATAAGAAAGCAGGAATCCTCAGCCTCATTTTGACACCAGGATTTCCTGCCACCGCTAAAAATAACTTCGCCAGCAGCGTGTGATTTTTTTTTTGGCGAAAAAATATTTGACAGTTTTCTGTCAAAGCTGTAGTACGCAGCGTGGATAGTGCACATTAAAGTGCTTTAAATCAATGTTTAGGATTAAAATTTCTCAGTGCTGTTGAAGGATCAGGAAGATAAGGTTTTTATCAACCGAAATTCGAAAATATGAACAAATTCACCTACCGCACTTTATTAGCCATAGCACATAAGTAACCCGTGTGACTTAATACGTCTTACAAATAAGATCACTCACGATCAGTTGCTATTAGAGATGGGAATGTGGGCGTGTCTTTGAGTCCATATATGGTCAGAGAATGTCTTTAGACAATTCAAATCATCACTGCTTCTGTTAGCTATAGATAAATCGACATAACCTGGGATAATTTTTATAATGTAAAATATAGGCTACCTTGATGAACCCTAACCCTTAGAAAATTCTTTCAATTATAAATGTGTGTCACACAGACACGCCCATACATGTTTCATTTAACTTTTAAGAAACTGGACTGGACTTTAAGGAGATTAGGTATAGAAAGGAAAATAATCAATTACAGGCTGTTGGAGTTACTGCTACCACCATAACGTTGATGATTTTTCTATATTGGCAAATCCTGAAGTGTTTTATTCCTCTTATTCCACAGCACTTTGTCAATGATTACACTTTCAATTTATTAAAGAATGACATCATACGTTATTCTGATTATAATTATATTTAATGTGTGAAACTTCTAAGTTAGTACCTGCTTTCACTCACATTATAGCAGCTCTAAACAGTCATTCCGTCACCTGGATATCTTTTTTCTCTTTCTTAAAATGAATAAGATTAAATAAAATGTCTTAGTATTCCAAAATTGCCCAAGTGAACTCCTCATACTGTTACAAAACACCGACACTGGAGACTCCTTCCTCAAACGTTACATAAATGTATTCTTACAGAAAACGTCAACATATGAACAATTACATGCGTTCTGTTTTTTTTTTGTTTTTTTTAATGTGCTGCTGCTATAGAAACTTTAACGTATTAGAATGAGTGCATTGATGTAAACCTGTGATGTGCAGCTAAACTCTCAGAGCTGCTGTTGTAGAAGATTCATCAAGACCTTCTGACCAATCAGAATCCAGAATTCAGCAGCCAGATGCTTTAAAGCAGATACAAATGACAGGATTTTCAAATTGGCTTCTTTATCATCAAAACCAAAGCAGTGCTTTTGCTCTGAAAGTCCATCGAATCTTTTATATTCCACTTCCTGTTCCTTCTTCTGCTCTTTTCTGAAGGGGTGTGAAATATAGAGAGGGCTTTTTAAGATCTGATTTTAGTGAGCTGAATGAGTGATGTGATACAAAAGTGGAGGATGCGTCTCTCTGAGAGGACCTGAAGGGTTTTAATGGGAGAAGTCATATAATATAAATGAATAATTTTAATACTGCATTCCAGCCTGGAACATATTTTATGTCTATCCCAGGGAGGTGGGTTTTTGTCTCGGTGATTCAGGCCTTTTCTCCGATATTTTATTCAGGTATTGCTTTGGCAGTATCCCCTGGATAAACACACATTGGCAGATGTTCTAGCAGAGCTTGCTGTTGGGAACTGTGTATTGTGAAATATCCGTAGAGCTAAACAGAAATATTTCAAACAGATCTGAAGCCCTGGGTGAATCCTGCATGAAACTTTATGCTTCTTGTGAAATGTCGGTTTAGTTGTGTATCCACTGGTGATACAGGTGATTCGTGTGGAGGCTTTTCTGCACTTATTATTTTTTTAACAACACAAGCAAACTTAAAAGCCGGTGTGTTTTTAAATTGCTTGCTGGGTATCGTGTGTGGCTTCAGCTAGACTACATTTTTAACCAGCTAACCTGAAAACCTGGCACTCACATTACTGCAGATTACTGTCATGTTAACACTTTTATCATGTTTTAGGAATCATTTTAAATGCATGTCAAAGACAGAACCTCAAGTAACCGACTTATCCCAACAACTTTACCGAACATGTATTTCTGCAAACAACAGAAAAAAAGTTGTTTTTTTTTAACAACTTTGTGCCATACATCTTTTTTTATTGTATTTATTTAGTTATTAATTTTGTATCACGACATCATGGTAAAAAAATGTGGAGTGGAGTCATACATCTCTGAAAAGCCTGACACACACACACACACACACACACACACACACAGTGTAAGTTTCTCTAGTTTGTCCTTCATTTTGACTTTGATTGGATCTTTAAATTGACATTCACAGTATTTAAATCTTTACATATCTTTTGCGCCGGTGTCGGGCCGCCGGGATGTCACGCTGTACAATCATTAGTTAACGCTCAGAAAAGTCAGCAGCAAAGAGGTCAAAGTTCATTTAAATGAACTGTGAGTGGAACGTTACAGCGCCTGGTTTGACCACTATGTGACGCTGAGGTTGGAACAGAGTCGTTCTTTTAATATGAAAACAATGGCAACACGAGCCTAAACTGACGCCCCGACGCTAGTCATGTGACTCGGCCCTTACAGTTAGATACAGCTCACCTGTAATTATAAATATGAATATGAACCGTCAAATCTGATCTTAGCAACAAAAAAATGGAATTGAACAACAAGGCTTGTAATGTGAATGTAGCCCATGGTGGTATTTTGTTCCTCTTTCCTCAAAGTGCAGTGGGACTTTTGCTTTGGGACGCTCATACTGCTCAACACTGCCAACTTAAAACAGTTCAGAAATGCTTGCAGTGAGAATTCACGCGAGGTTTCTTTTTCCATCTGTAAATTTTTCGATTTCAAAGCAACATTTTGTTATTTAGTTCATAATTCCTACAGTGAAACACGGAACTCGCATCCCTGTGTGTGTAAAAGCAGTAAATTCAGGTGTGGTTCATGCGACAGCGCCTCCTAGAGGAGAAATACTACGCTCTGAGCGTTCAAGTGATTCTGTACCTATGGAGTAGATTCGATGCAGAAGTATTAATCAGCATTGCTCTTTCAGCGATTTTTTTCAGTTTTTTGGTGTCAGCTCTATGTGCTCACTTTACCTTTTATGGATTTTTGGGGCGTGGCTTAAAGATGCTTGGTAATTGGCGTTTATTAGCTTACACGCAACTACGAAGAAAAGCAGCGAAACGTTGGTTTGTGAAACATGGCAGGAATTTTTAGTTTGGTTTGGCCAAAATCATTTACACACAACTTGACTGAAATGATAAATGAGGCTCAGCGTTAGTGAATCAGATTGCAGAATATTTCCCAATGTCTTTTTTACATGTGCAATCCTTCAGTAAATCAAGGCCACGGTGTATTTACATATTTATGTGATTTTGCTCCACAGAACTGAACATTTGGATAAAGATTAAAGCTGACAGCTTGGATTAGATTCTTGTGTTTGCTAGATTGTGATTGTGGGGAGATCTTGGGCGTGGTGAAGAGCAACACGGAGGAAGCTAATGAGGTTGATAACGCTTTAAAAATCCAGAGCAATCAAACATTAATAACTAGAAAGCCAAAGCTACAGGTGAGCTGGTAAGTTAATGAGCAGATAAGCGCTGGAATTGTTGTTTCTGACTAACACTGCTGCGAACAAGGCTGCTGGGATCAGGGAAGAGAATTAACACAGGAAGGGCTGATGGAGGTGATTTTAATTCTGGTCTTCGGTTCAAAAGGAAGTAGAGGTGCAGATGAAAATCCAGCACGTAGCTCAAATTGCAGCCTGTTTGGCTAGATGATGAAATGTGTTTCGAGGCTGATGAAACTGTGTTCAAGACTTCAGAGGAAAACAGGAAACCAAATAATAAAAAAAAGTATGAAAGAAGTGAAAAATGTAACCTATATCGTGAAAAGCTGATTGCTTTTCAAAGACTCGGGAGAATTCAGAGCTTAGCGCTGGGAAATTCAGCACATGAAAATGAGAAAAATTGAGTACAGATAAAAAAATAAACTAAAATAGAAAGAAGAAAAATAAAGATCTAGACAAACACTGAATCTGTACAAAATGTTGTATATTTAATGTATTATGATGCAAGCCCTGAATGCTTTTAATGTTTATAGATTTTCTTATTTGAATTTGTCATGTGTTTTTGCATTAATTACTAATGGAGACAGTTTAAGCACTCCAAGCGTGCGCAGCGTACATGCATTCAATCTTTGTGAAAACTCAACAACAGTGAAAAACTGTGAAAAGTAAACTAGGGAAATGGAAGAATGAAGGGCCTTGTATGCAGGCGGTGGGGTTGAGCTGGACAACAGCTGGAATGATTCATTTATTATATAAATGGGTCTGGAGAGAACAAAGTGAAAGAAAAAAATGGGTAAAGCACTGCTAGAAAGAGAGAGATGAACTCCATGCAATTAGACATCATCTTTTATTATTATTATTATTATTATTATCATTATTATTATTATTATTATTATTATTATTTATCATCATTATTATTATTTTCATTATTATTATTATTATTTATGTATTTATGAATTTATTATCATTATCATTATTATTATTATTATTATTTATGTATTTATTATCATTATTATTATTATTATTATTTATCATCATTATTATTATTATAATCATTATTATTATTATTTATGTATTTATGAATTTATTATCATTATCATCATTATTATCATTATTATTTATATTATTATTATTATTATTATTATTGTTTATGTATTTATTATTATTATTATTCATGTATTTACTATTATTATCATTATTATTATTATTATTATTGTTATTTATGTATTTATTATTATTATTATTATTTACGTATTGATTATTATTATTATTATGATTATTATTATTTATTTATTTATTTATTTTTTTAAACATTACCTATTCATATCACAAACATCTCACTGAAAAAAGTCTTTACAGATATTTGTTAGGATTTATTTCATGTATTTTTCCGAACAACTGTCCCCTAAATGAACACTTTCACATCGAAGACGAAGGCAATCATGTGGGAAAAAGTGATGTTTATTTTTTTGGCAATGGCTCAGGTTTTCTAGCATTTTGTCCATGAAAGCAACGCATTCAACCAATCAGAGCGCCGGTTGTGAAACGTCATCGCACTGATGCAGGCATGGAGGAGACTCAACCATTTTGTGTCTCAGGACCTCAAAACCCAGCGCTGTTTGACAAGAGCAACAAAAATAATAAAGATAATGACTTTAAAGACAAAGACTGGAAAAAAGGAGAGGAGCTCTACAGTGAAAGCGGTCGGTGTACAGTCCGTGATCGGCAGCCTGATTTGTGATGCGGTGAAGACGGACAGAGTTTACAGACCATGAAAGTTCCAACTCCTGAACCAAGCAGTGAAAGAATAAGCACCAGCTCGTCATCACTCGGAGACCCCATTGTTATGTGATCACTACGCTCGCAAAATCGTATGGTGTTTACTGTGAATATTAATATTGTGTTCAATTCATCAGTGATCTTTTTTCGCAGTTTCTCGTCGTTTATTCGTGTCGCCCTGCACGTGCTAAGACCTTTAGACTTATAATTGTTCCTTAAACGTTCACCACGTGTGTAACACCAGTGATTAATACGTTTCTGAGAGACTGCTGGTGTAATGTTATAGAGTGAATGTAAATACACAGCTGTCACCTGCTGCTATTGAAATGGAGCAGTGCTGCTGGATTGATGCTGTGATTCTGCCACTGTTTCAGCCACTACAATCAGTCTGTAGGGGGTCGTGATTGCACCATTGTTCACCATGCTGCTCGCTTCCATTTCCCTCTTCTCTTCTCTTCTCTTCTCATCGTTTCTCATCTCTTCTCTCTACTCTCATTTCTTCTCATTTCTTCTCTTCTCCATTCTGTTGTCGTCATCTCTTCCCTTTTCTGTGCTATTCTCTTCTTTCTTGCATCCTTTCTTTTCTGATTTCTTCTTCTTTGTCTCTTCTCTTCTCTTCTCTCCTCTCACTTCTTCTCTACTCGTCTCACCTTTTCTCTTTTCTTTCACTCTCTTTTCTCTCTACTGTTCTCATCTCATCATGTCGCTCTTTCTTTTCTTTTTTTTTATAGAGCGAGCATCATTCAGAGGAAGATCATCTCTTTCCAGGATGAAGGCTCTCTCACAAAGCGCCTGTGTGAGAAAGGTGAGGCTTCGATTCTCGTCATGGAGATGCTTTTTTCTTTAGTACTTTATATTTTAGCTGAGGGTCTCGGGTCTGATTGGGTTAAGTCACGCACTGTTCTCTTCTTGTTCTTGTCCTTCACTTCTCCACTTTTAAACTGTTGAATGAGTGCAGACCCCCTGTTGTGTATGACGGGTGGGCTGCCAAGAGTGTGTGTGTGTGTGTGTGTGTGTGTGTCTGCTTTTTTGTATAAATAATTTTTTTTTTCATTTTCTCCTTTCCAGAGCCATTATATGGCGAGGTCACCGAGAAACCTCTGCTGGATTGCTGTGCCTGTGGAACGGCCAAGTACAGAGTCACCTTCTACGGGAACTGGTCCGAAAAACTGCATCCCAAAGACTACCCCAGTGAGTTATAAATAGCACGAACTGTACTGAATGAAAGCAGTGCATGCACAAGTATATTACAGTTTTCTCAATTGCATAGACATGTTTCTTGAAAGTAAGCTCCATTTCCCAAAATCTCTAAACACAATTTCACAACTGCACACTCAACTCCCCAAACTTCAAACTTCCAGGTCAAACTCTCTTCTCAAAATCATGTAATCCTCTATTAAAACCAAACTTTGCCTTCAGACACACACACTACAACAAAGCCTTACACCATACTGAGATCAATTAAAAACTACTGTAAAAACCTGTTACTGCAATGAGTAATGTTGCTCATGCCCCTCCCCCCAACACACACACACACACGCGACACTATATAAACAACAAATGTAGAAATTTTCCAAACAATGTTTAATGTACAATACAATACATGAAGAAAATACTATTCAGCAGCATCATCTCTTCTCTGGTCAGGGTTAGGCCAGAGAACCTCATCTACATCATATGCAATAAGAGCTCTGGTCAGGCAGCAGGGAAAAAACCCCTTGCATGCCTTGTGTGATGGCCAAGTGTGATGTCCGAACAAGGTTCACCTTCACCTTCCACCACCATGCTGAAAAATCACTTCTATTGGGTTTAGGAAAGGAGAATATGCAGGCAGAAAGATGTCGCTGAATCTGGTGTTGTTGGTGAACCAGTCACGAACCAGAGCAGCCCGGTGGAAACTGACATGGTCCCAAATTACAACGTTGCATGGCTGCTCCGGTTGTGCTGGCTCCCCCTGATCGAGTTGGTATAAATGATCTCGCAGATCATCGAGGAAAGCCAACAGAAGCATCGAGTCATAGGGACCAAGCATGGCATGGCGGTGGAGGAGCCCTCGGTGGCATGTGACACGTTGTCACGTTCTCCCCTCGCTGAGCCGCAACACTCACAATGGCTCGATTATGTTCCTCCCTCTCCTCCTCTTTTTAGTGAGGTTTAAGCCTGCCTTATCACCGAATATGAGCTCATGAGGAGTGTGTCTTGCTTCTGTTTCAAGATTCTCTACAAAAGATGACACACTACAGTAAATGATTGTTCTGGAACACATTGCTATAGTGCATTAAATAGAAAGCCATTTTCTTCTACACTATATAGTGCTGTACAGTACTGTAACACATTCTGTAACTATGCTCAAATACGTCAAACAGTATGGAAACTCATACCTGTGCATATTCCAGGTGTTGGAGTTTTAACTCCATCGCGGTTCCTTTCGAAAGGAACCCGTTTCATTGACAACCTGTTCCTTGGAAAAACGCGGTCAATTGTGGACAGGCTGACTGCATCAATCCCTCAGATGATTTCTTGGTCCTCAATAACCCTCTGTTGTATCTCCCTTCAGCAAATCATGTTGTTGGCTATAACCATATTGACCACCGCCGTCTCTTGCTCTTCAGAAAACAGGCTTCTTCAGCCTCCACCAGGTCGTCGTCTCTCGTCTCGTCTCGACGTTTTGCAATATGAACATGCAGTAACCATGGCAAATGGTGCTGTAATTCAATGCATGTACAGTACTCCAAAATTACAGCATGAGAGCAGGAAGTAAACAACCCACCTATATTTTCCTCTTTGAAGGTTCGTATTATAGAGGCAACTGTGAAGCAGCTCACGTTCGGTTGCACTCTTTGACCAGCTTCTTCCATCGACATCCCATGCACAAGAACATGGTCAACAAGAGTGGCACGAATCTCATTTGAGATGATTTGTCTCCTTTCTCTTGCTCTTGTACTTCCTCGCCCTGTTCCGCCTCCCCTCCTGTGTCCTCTTCCTCTTCCATTTTCTTCCTGTGGTGGTTGATCCATTGTTCCAAAACAAGTGAACTGAACCCTGGACCTTTTATCTACCTATCCTATTGGTGTATAAACAATTTTGACTCGTAGTGTTTACACCTGGGCAGTTGTGTACTAAATGTGTTTCAGATGTACTGACTCCAGTTAATGGTATTGAAGTCAGTGCTTTCTAAAAGAGCACATAGTGAAGCCAATGATACATGAAGGGATTTGTGTGCAGAGTTGTGCAAAAAAAAAGTGAAACAAATCTGAACCATATGTCAAAATGGTGAATAGTGTTTATAGTTTCAGGGAATGTGTTTGTATTTTGGTTGATGGCAGTATAGTTTGGGATTTTTAGTTAATAAGTTTGGTAATACTGTCTAAGCAATCAAGATAAACTGTAATCAGACATGGTGATGCTGTATAGTTTGATTATTTCATAAACAAACACTGGTTTCAAAACTATTAGCAAGTATGGTCATACACCTACTGTATATAGTGGATAACAGGAGTGAGCCTCTTTCAGTAATGTCTAACAAGGGTTTGAGACACTTTTTGAGCATCTTGGAGCCTCGTCCTTTCCTTCATGCACTGCATTACAATCTTCCTTATATTCTCAAGCTTAGGTTATATTCTTATATTCTCACATATTCACACATATATTCATATTCTCACATATTCACACTTGGGTGCATAGGTTTAATGGCCAGTAGAAAATAATTGTACGTTCCTCAACCATTTCCGTTTAGACTTAGATGTATTTTTTGATTACTCTTTCATTAAAGTTCCACTATGTTGGATTCAACCACTTGAATGCCCCCCACCCCTCCCTTTCCAAGGAAGTGTTAGCGCATACGGTGGCCGTCAGGCGTACTTACATTCACACTCCCTTGCTTTTTCCGTGCTAAATAATAAGTATGATCCTCGTACTTTTAGCGAATATTTTCAAAATTTGGGACTCAAATTTGTTATCCAGCTCCAGCAAACACTGATTCCTCTTCTTTCTTCTTCCTCATCTTTGTCGTCCTTCCGGTTCATCCTTCCGGATTCACACTGCTACTTGTAAAAATGTGAAACGTTGAAAAGCGCTCTCTAGAGGTTTGTCCATTCTGGGCTACTGTAGCAGCACAACATGGCGGCTCCGTAGAGGTGGATCCGCTCCGTATGTACATATAAAGGGCTCGTTCTAAGCTTCCGAAAACACAATGATTCATAATCACAGGTATACACTAATGAGGACATACTTATGAATTCCTTAAGAATATTATAGAATATATACTCCATTTCCACTAATAGATTCCCTCAAAATTCTACATGGTTGACCTTTAAGAGAGCCATTCATGGCCAAATCATAACTTTTATCATCCACCACCATGTTTTACAGTAAGCCTTCTCCTTGTATGTGGTCCCATTTTGTATAATGTTTATTGCCCAAAAGACTGATTTTGATCTCAAAAGAATGCAACACATGACTCCAGTTGAAGCTCCATCTGCTTTGGGAATGATCAGGGGCTGCATTTTGCTGGTATCTCTCAGAAACTGCTTCTGCAAATTGTTTCTTTAAAACCACCAGTGACAATTTATCTAACTTTAATGGATTTCGCCTCAGACCAACCTAACACTCCCCTAAAATCTACACAGTTAAACGCTTTAAACCTCTACCTTTAGAGTCAATATCCCCATTCTGGTTCTCTGGGGGGCTTTTTGACCTTCTGAGACTGCCTCCTTGGGAGTAAATTAAGACAAGGGATTACCGGCACACTCGGTTCAAGCTCGAGCTCTAGCTGTAGCGACTCGGATCGATATGCTGATTAAAACATCCGAGTTTGAAAACGAGATAAAGCCAGTAGTGTAATTTATGAGCTCAGGAAACTGTGAGCGTGATTGATTTTACTTGCATGCATATATACCAAGGTTAAGAAAAAAAGGTTCTATGTGGAACAGGTGTGAAGGAATTGAGGAGGAGCGTGAAGCCACCTGTCGTCTGGCCTATTTTACTCCTCTATAGCATCCGTCCTTCTGACACAAAGAAAATAAATATGAGCATCACCTTTCTTTCAGAACATGAAGGTTATTCTCTGGCATGTTTTATGGTTCAGATTTATCTTCATGACATTTCAGCTCTGTTTTTCCTGGAACAATGTGTGAGATGGGACGTGGAGGAGACCAAAAGAAAGGGTCGTAGAATTCAAATCTGAAAGAGATTTTGGGACAAAAAAAAGGTGTTTAATAAAAACTCTTGGAAAGACAAACCGACTTGCCCAGATCATATTCACTACTTGGAAATGTGAAAGAAGCTCTTTGCAATTCTGAAGTGACTTATCTGTTCTTCACGGGTATTAGCGGATGAAGTGAAAGGGCTGCATTGTTTGACAGGAAATATGAAAATCGGGGTCTGGACATCAGATCTGATCACTGAGAGACTTATGGGCTGATGAACTGGGCTGAGGGATTAACTGCACACAGAGTGTGAGGAGATTATTATTCTGTCTCAGGATGTTTGTACGCACTCTGTCATTCCTGAAATATAATTCATACTGCAGCATGAAATTACATCGGAGGCTTTAAATCCCACTGCAGTCTGGACATTTCTTACTAGATCTGATCAGAGCCTGGTCAGGGATTAAGATTCTTTTTATTTTTATTGTGATTTCATTGGCAAGAACTTATTAAAAAAGTCAAATTGTAGAGCTTTATAGTTTCTGATGTCTTTACAAGTTAGGTTCTTGTTGTGGGAGATAGTGTGTGAGTGTGTGTGTGTGTGTGTGTGTGTGTGTGTGTGTGTGTGTGGGGTGGGGGGTCAGCCCACCTCATCCATTAAAATCTATGTATAATGGCGTGAAACAACATTTGTGGAATCACTTTATACAGCAAATAAATAAACAAAATGCATCAACATCTGTCCTTCTGTGTATTATTAAATAAGTCCATTAAAAGGTCAATTTGCGAACTAAACATGGTACTGTGAAGTACATGGTACTGAGGAAAATGGCTGGGGTTTTTAGCTTAACTAAACCCCAGCCTAATGATATAGTATTTTACCATTGGAATTGGGAAACATAAAAGCGTACAAGACACAAAGATTACCAGATGTTTCCAGAGTGCTTTTTGACAACTTAGCATAGTTAATGTTACCAAACCCTCCTGGTACGTTACCATATCAAGACGTTATACACAAGCCATTTTCTTTGCTATAATTAGCCATTACTCGCATGACTGAGAGACTAAGTTACCTCATGTCTAGTGTCTAAGTCGAGTTGTTACTGAGCTCAAGTACAAAGCTGGTGGAAGCTAACCCCGCTCTACCCACCAGATGTGCCGATGAGGTTAAAGGTGACGTCAGTGAAGTTGGTGAAGTTGCTAGAAAACGTGCTAGCCTAAGTGTCACTCTTTCAAAATAAAGGTTTTAAATTTGCAGGTTTTTCTGCCCCATGGTATAATTGTTTTTGGACAAATGTAACTATTTCCAGTATTGGGGCACATCCCACCCATCTCACCCATTTCCTACACCAGGGGTTGTAGTTACAGCAACTGTAAAAGTAGTAGTAATACTAACATTATTAGAAACAGTATTAACACTGGTAGTAGTATAGGAGTAATAGTAACACTGGTAGTATTAGTAGTTGTAGTAGTAAGAGTAGAAGTAGTAATAATAATAGTAACACCGATAGTCATATTAGTAGTTATAATAGTAACAGCTAATTAAATTAAAACTTAACAGTAATAGTAATAGTATTTAGTCAAACCAAATAGTTGTATTAATTCTCTGTTAATGTACCCCATAAAGTGACAAATCATGCCTTTGTTATTCCACCAGGACGAGCCAACCACTGGTCAGCCATCATTGGAGCATCACATTCCAAAAACTATGTGCTGTGGGAATATGGAGGTTACGCAAGTGAAGGAGTGAAACAGGTAGCCGAACTCGGCTCGCCCATCAAGATGGAGGAAGAGATTCGACAAAAGGTAGGGAGGCACGCAATGCTGAAAGTCCACGGGGTATGCACAGTGTACGTTATTAACAATGGTGTAAATGAATGCAGGTCCTCTCGAGCTGGATGGAGTTGTTGGGTCCTACTTTGGGTCAGGGCTTATTCTGTAAAATGTCAAGATGAAGTCAGCAAAATTTGACCATAATGGGCATTTTACTGGAGGGATTTCCAAAACAGATCAAACTGCAGTTTAATATTCAGTCAATGAAGCTTTTTTCCTTGATGAGTAAAGTACGTCTTACACTGCTGAAGAAAACTGCTGTTCTTAACATTTCCTGGTCTAATGCTAATTTTCCTGACTGCAAGGTCGTTGTCTATTAATGTACAAGAACATCGCTACACATAAACTTATGAATATACATTATGACGCAGTGTGGAAACACTTCAAACTGCGTATATTACTAACATTATGGTACCTAGCTGGCTGGCTAGGTAATTAGTACATTAAACTAACTCACATTTTTCACCGCTTTGATTTCCATCATCACATTCTCAGTGGTTTATATTGCAGCAGTCAAATACAGCTGAACATTATGACCACTATTTTGTTCGTCACTATCATAATTAGCCAAATTTGCTAAGTAGCGCAAAGCATGGACTCTGTGACTGAAAGGTTTCCGGTTATCACGTCGTTATTCCTCTGATGAAAGTGACGTAATTGTCAGTTTGATTCAGAAATATTGAGAAAGTCTGTATATTATGGGTCAATGTATCATAGTGTAATCTGTAAAGGCCATGATCCAGGATTAGCATCCAAAAAGTACATTTCTGAGTTTAGCCAGAATTTGACTAAAGGGCATCTAAAGGGCAGTTAATATTGATTAGATTAATTTCAGCAAGAGCATTAAAATTTTCATGGATTGTTACATGTTTTTTACTCATCGATACGGATACCGATACTGAAACGAGTAACATACAGGGTTGTCATGTATGTTTGTATGTTTGTTTGTGTTAAATGTTAGCAAATGCATTAGCTACATTAGTTAGCATGGATGCAGTAGAGTTGCTATTTCGAGGTCAGGTTGTGTTTCACTTCAGAAAAGCGCCTCTGTGCAGCCATAAAGAAAGCATTTTCCATTGTGTACATTTATTGAGTGGTTATCTGTCGTGGTCAGTGACCAATTCTGGCAACACATCAAGAACAGCATAACATGTAAGAGCTAGCAATCACCTAGCACTGTCTATAGACATTTTTGCAGAGCTAGCATTTGCTGGAAGCTTCTGTAGTCTTTTCCACTGCTATTTTCACAGTCTGGTTTGCTTTATTTGCTATCATTAATCATAAAATATGTCCAGATCGCTGTCATTTCGTCTTGTCTGTTCTGGAGAGTGATGATGTATACTACACTTACTGACATCACATACTGTCACGTGGTATCGGATGTTGATATCGGAGCATTTATTTTAGCGGTACAAGTAAATGAGCATGGTGTCTCCCCGAGAAGACAAAAAAGCAGCTGTAGAATTTTAAATACAATTGTTGTAAAGGATCTGAACTGCCAGAGGACTTTAAACAGCGTAAACACTGCTCCAATCGACAGCACATCCAGATATAGTTTAGATCTCCAAAATGATACAGATTGGAGTGTAGGCTGAATTGGAATGAGGCCATTGCGAGCTTTCGGATTTCACTTTCTTTGATTGAGCGATAAAGAACTGTGGATGAGGTTGAAGGGAACTAAATTGAATTTAGCCCCAGAGAGAGCTCTGTTTGAAGCTCTCTATATCGCCACCTCTATCTCAGGACCTGTTTTTAATGCCTTTCACACTTTTTTCCCCCCCATCTCCCATTTTGCCACCTTTTGGAACGTAGAGTATGAGGAAAGTGGTGTAGTAGACCTGGAGTCTCGGAGGAGGATATTACTGGATATTGCGCCCTGTCGATAGTGTGTGTTAGAGCATCACATCACACATGATTCACTCTAATCTCCTCCTTGTGTTCTACTGAAGAACTCAAGAAAAGCAGGGAGTGCAACAGGAGTTGTATTTCAGGTCACTAATAACTCATCACCTTGAAATATAGTGTATACCTTAAAGATTCATCCATTCGTTCATGCATTCGTCTTTCACAAGGACCAGTCAAAAGCAGTGCTCCAGCCATTGAGTTTAATGCTAATGTATAGCCAGGCACCAAGCACCAACATGTGCCAATGCATGGACATTAGGATTTATAGTAGAAGTAGCACCAGCAATAGCAAAAATATTAGTAAATGTAGAAGTATTATTATTAGTAGTAGTAGTAGTAAGAGCAATAGTAGCAGCTGCAGTAATGGAAGTAGTATTAGTGAATGTAGTAGTAGAAGGAGGAGGAGAAATATCAGTATATTGTAAATAAGAATATTAGTTGTAGGAGTAGTATTGATAGGAGTAGTAGTGGTAGCAGTAGCATTAGCATTAGAAGGAGCAACAGTAGTAGTTGACGTAGTAACAGCACTAGTAATAGTAGTAGAAAAAGTAGCAAGTCCAAGCTGTGAAATGATGTTTGTTGTCTCTCTGATGAAGCGTGATCGAGCATGAATTCCGAAACTCCATTCATTTCTAATGGGCAAAGAATGCATTGCTGCCAATGGAAGAAAAACGGATGGATGAAAGGCAAGAAAAAAGACGAGTGCAGGTCATAGCTGATTACATGTACGCTTCGGTTGAGTTGCCCTGAGGTGTCATATTGAGTTTGGTGTCTTTGTTAAAGTGTGACCTAGCAGGACTTTGAATCCAAAACTCCATTCATTTCCATGAGGCCAAAAGTGCATTGCTGCCAATGGGATGGATAAAAAGCAAGAAAAAGACGAGTGCTGATTTCATACAGTATGTTTCGGATAAACTGTCCCGAGATGTCATATTAAGTTGGATGGCTGTATGAAGAAGCGTGACCCAGTAGAAAAACTGCGTGGTCACACTAGTAACAGTATGTTTTCACACTAGTAACACATGGTTTTATTGGCAATAGTAGCTCTCAGAGGCGTAGCAGTACCTGTAACAGTAGTAGTAGTTTAGTAGGAATAGTAACAGTAGTAGTGTTAGAAGCAGTAACAGTAACAATACTTTTAGTATTAGTAGCAGCAGTAGCAGTAGTAATAATATTAGCAGTGTGGCTAGTAGTAGACGCAGTAATAGGTAGAAATAGTAGGCAGTAAAGAGTAATTAGCTCAGTGGTTAAGACATTGGACTAGTGATCGGAAGGACGTGGGTTCAACGCCAAGCTGCCATGGCTGGGCCCTTGAGCACGACCCTTGACCTTCACTGTTCACTTGTATAAAATAAAATGCATGTAAGTCGCTCTGGATAAGGGCGTCTGCCAAATGACGTAAATGTAATTAAGGAGCATTGTTTTTCATTGTCTCCGGTGTGTAACATATTATTGTGTTCCAGATATTTCTGTAAAGCTGCTTTGAGACACACTGTCCATTGATTTTCTTTGAAATCTCTTTGATTTTCCCATGAAACGTTGTAAATCCTATCCTGAACGCAACCTTTTCCCATTCTGCCAGGCTGACCCAATCACTGGTCAGGAATAAATAGTGTGTTTATAACAAAATCCAAAACGTCAAAAAGTGAACCTTGCCTTTGTCTTTGCTCCGTGTTTTCCTAGTTTTCCACATGAGCTCGGTATCATGTTGCTACATGAGGTTGCTGACAAAAAAATGTGTTCTATATGGTGTGTACTGTTTTATTTAGCACAGGTAATGTACGCGCATCGCTACGTTGTCTCAGAACAGTGGAGCCGAGAGGCGGGTAGCAGCCCGCACACTGAGCCTCACTGATAGCTCGTCCGTCGGGGGGTCTGATATCGAACGGCTGAGTGAGGAAGCGGACTGGAGGGAACGCAGGGAGATGTGTTAGGATCTGTATCGGTGATGAAACACGTCTTCTTGACTGCCAGCTGAACCCCTCTGTTCTCTGATCATCACACTGAGACAAGGACAAATCACAGGGGGGACAAAAGAACCTTTGTCTCTGTCAGTGTGAGGCAGGTGTTTCTGTGATAAAGGCAGCGCTGTCACTCATGCTGTGAATCTTTTATGACAAAGTCGTGTGGTATATAAGTAACTGAAGAATCCTGTATCCAACAAAGTTAGAGTCCATAAACATATTCCTCACCTTAATCACGGAAAACATGCCATCTGTCTCTTGTACAGGAAGAAAAGGTGATACTGTCCTTTCACTAATCACATGTCTAAGATGGAGAAAATATACAATGTTTTATGCTAAATTTAAATTGCACTCCACATGAAGTGCTTTTTATTCCATCAGTTGCCTAATTGCGCTCCAAAACAGTCACAAACGGCTTAATCCAATAAGAACGAATGATACATATCTCATATGTTAACCTTATTACTTTCCATTCAGCTCCAAAGTAGCTGGTATCGATTCGCGCTCCGAGTGTGCCGCAGGGACGCATGATTATTTTTCTGATTTAAAGAAATAATTTTCTGTATTTTCTTCTTCGCTGTGTTCTGAGATCATTTCAAAATCTCATGGGAAGAGTAACATGAAAATGGAAAAGGCATACTTCAGTGGATTCATTGGACTCAAGCGGGGAAATAAATAAATAAATAAATAAATAAACGCTTAACAAGTCGGATAAAGTTCAAAAGTAAAACGCTAAGTTAAAATGTCTTCAGGAGTATTGTTTAACAGAAGAAGAATATAATTTTGTACACATTAAAATGTCTTGTATGTCTTATATGCCTTAATATTTGCTCTTATTAAAAAAAAAAAAATAAAATAAAAAAAGGAAAACCCTAAAGAGGATTTTGTACAGAAAGGGTATAAAGAAGAACAACCTATTTCTTTTTTTTTTGCCTTTGGTTTACTTATATAGGAGAGGAATCAAAGGAAATACAGAAACAAAAGTGAGTCATTAAAGATAAAATAGTCAAGTAATAATAATAATAATAATAATAATAATAATAGGTAGTAAAATGCTAAAATCCAAAATATGGTCTTGGCTTTTCTTTTTGAGCTTAAAGTTTCATTCATAAAATATACAGTAGGCTAGCAGTAAATGATCTTGAACAGGATCTGGATTTGATCCCACATGAGATCTATGATACAGTCTTGTGCACTAATGTCCACCATTATGGCTGCAAATTGTAAATATTTCTCCCATAATGTTCTGATCTGGAGCTATAAACGATTCCTGAGATTCAAAACTGGAACTTTTGCGAAACATTCCTGCAAAACTGTTTTTGTCTGGTTAAGGCAAAAGCGATAGTGACAAAGTCGTTCGGTTCATACACTTTGTTCTCCAGCTACAGCTCCATTAAAAGCGTGTGGTGGTTTCCCTCGCCAGCGTTTCTCTCCTCCTGTCGGAGCAGCAGTGAGTAATTTGAGAATGCAGTTAGCTATTAGCTCGGCTCAGTGTGGTGCTAATGAGAAGGCTGCTGTTGTGGCAGCTTTAACAGCCGCCTGCACTGTGTCTCAGGCTGAACCGACGCAGGACGCTCGTCTTCCTCTGATGGCTTGTGAAACTCTCCGTGTCCTCTAACAGTAGGAGAGGAAAGTTTGACTTTCCTGCAACATGGATGACAGTTCAACATTACAGGCTGTGCTTTTGTTCAGACAAAACAAAAGCTCCTTCCTCTGCATTGTCCTGATATCTTGTCTCCTTTGTTTTGCTGTCTCAGTACTAAGTCAAGGTGATGGTTTAGGATGCATCAGTGTCATTTCTTTTACATTGCGTGCAAGTATATTTTTGTACTCTTCAGTGCCAATATTGATACAGAAATGAGTAACCTACTAAGTATTAATCAATCGCTGCATCAAGGAACATTTGATTATTACTTTATGCTAAAAATGTTTTATCAGGTTACTTGTATTATATGAAGATGCCGTAGTTCCTTCTCTTGATATTTTCACACAGCACAGTTTGCAGTCGATCAATATCAGTAATCACGTCCGCACATTCCTTCCATGCGCATGGTGAATCCGTTCATGCTAGTTTGGTAGCCAGCTATCTAATC
This sequence comes from Parauchenoglanis ngamensis, assembly GCA_030014255.1. Taxonomy (NCBI): domain Eukaryota; kingdom Metazoa; phylum Chordata; class Actinopteri; order Siluriformes; family Auchenoglanididae; genus Parauchenoglanis; species Parauchenoglanis ngamensis. The sequence continues at coordinate 23,514,191 of JAQMYM010000037.1, read as the reverse complement.
ATGGCAAGATATGACAAAGTTATAAAGCTACTATAGACACACAAAATAACTTTGGCCGGCTCAGAATGCGGAGTTAAAAAATGGAGTTTAGCCAAGACAGATCCATCTCAGGAGCGCTCTCATGACGTGTTTCTGTGGCTAGGTGCATGAGTGGTCACTGGAAATCACTGGGTAAAGACGGGATTAACGAGCGAATCAACCAACAGGACAGGGGTAACTCTCAGCAAAATGCTACCACCACCATGCTTCACTGTGTGCATGGGGTTCTCATTGTGATAAACAGCGTCAGTTTTCCGCCAAACCGTTGGTCTCATCAGACCAAAGATCCTCGTTTCACATGTTTTGCAAAGTCTCCAACACTTCATATGGCTTGCCTAGTGTTGTGGAGCGTCCAGGCTATTCCCGAACAGCTTCTCCAGTCTGAGCTGTGGATCGTTGTAGCTGCTCGAGTAGGTGGACAACTTGTTATTACTTTGTCATGCATTGTGTTGCAGAACACGATCTGTGTTTGACGTTATGACACACACATTATAAAGTAATGTTCATGCTCGACTCTGCACTCACACAGCCTCTTTCGTCTCTGTAGTTTAAAAATGCTTTGTGTTTCAAGCCTCAGCAATGTTTTGCGCAGCACTCAGTTCCGGCTTTAACATGCTCGCACTTTTAACCCGGTCTCGCAGTACACTGGCGCTCCGTTCTGCCAGCGGAATGGAAATCGATTCACAGGACACTATCAATCAGTGTAAACAAATGAATTATGTGCATAAGAATAGTCAGGACGCTGTTGGCTAGAGTTGTGTAGAGTATCGTGACTCGTGAGCACTGTGATGGGAACGCAATCCATATCTCTCCAAAAAAAAAAACCCATTGGTACAGAGATTAAAGGGACAGCACGACTGAAGCGGATTGAGAGTTAACACTGTACACGACTGCCACAATAATATCACTACATTTAAACCTTGCACGTTAGGTACAAAAAGACATTTTTAAAGCCCTGAGCAACTTCTACTGTGAAGTGTGACATCAGAAATAAATTCAATGCTAAACACTCCAAAACAGATGGAAACTCTTTTTGGCCTCTGCTAAAAAGAGCGAATTGATGCAAGCTGCCTCACTGACGTTATTTAGCCTGCAATATTAATCAGCGTTTTATTTTTGATCTAAAATTCCTAAAAATGAACAATCCCGTAACGAGGTGGATTCTTGGTAAAGTCATCCACAGCGTACGCCGGATGCTGGCTTTGATGCTTTACTGTGTGTAGCGTTGGCAGCCTCTTCCTGCATCCATACGAGCCATTAAGCGGCCTCCGCGCCTGTGCAGATAGAATTGATCCCAGTTATTCCAGTTTATATCTTTTTATCCCTCGTCCTCCTCTCTGGAGCCTCCTCGATCTCCTCGACCTGGAGTCTCCTCAATCCTTTCCAGGTTGCGTCCTTTATATTGAGGAGTGCTTAATGAATTCCTTCTCATTGTGCTTCTCTTTCTTTATCCTCAGGCTTAGGACAGGATTTTTCATACTCACTAATATTGAGTGACTTAAAGCAAAAAAAAAATATATATAAATAAAATAACTGGCTGAAGTGTGTGAATTACTTTCTTTATAAGAAAAGAAAATGGGAGATATTACTGTAATTTATTATTATTATTATCGTTGAAGTTGTTGTGCTGTTATGGGAAAATAATCAACAACAGGGTGGTGTGATGAAACTGAATTAATGTTCCCAGCCGAAGGTTGATTCATTTCTTATAAATGTACATTGTAAAGTGTTCTTTTCTAACAGAGCCCAAGAAGTGTTTAATTTAGCTTCATGCTATTCCTCTTTGTTGTTTATTCCTCAAAAACAATTTAGTTCCTGTTATCACTTACAGCAGTGTTAAGACATGTGATAAGAGGAAGTGGCTTGTTTTACTGATGCGTATTAAATATAACACGTTCTCACTTACTAAAATTTACCTCGATATCAGGTCACTAATGTCATAAGCAGTTGGCAGTTATCACTGTGTTAAAAGTGTACGTTTTACCGTCTGAATGAGCCGAACGTCAGCGCCAGAGTTGGGCTCTCAGAGCTTTTCGTAGCCTCGGGCTTCTGCGTGTTTTCCTACACATCACCTTATATTAGTGTTTCATTTTGGTCAACTTGGCACCATTTCTCAGGAGTGTGTCTGAGAGATTTGGCATAAAATAATCTTCTATTGAGAGAAAAAAAGAAATGGATGGCGCAGAAAGCTTAAATGCTTCCACAGGCAAGAATTTGACTATTGCTGTAAATAGTTAAGCAGATTTAAAAGTGAGTGACAATGAAAACTGCTGAGCCTTTGTTAGCATTGATTGCAGTTCTTCCAGCACTTTCTGCTGGAATAGTCACAGGCTCCAGACTCATTCAAAAGGATTTCTTTTTTAAAACCAAATGTAGGCCTACTATTGTTAATGCAATTCAATTAGAATGCATGTGTACAGTGCATTTAACAGTAGATGACAGTGGATGGCAAAAATGACCCGAGACAACATGAAAATCTTGACAGAATGAAAATGGAGCACGCACTCTCCTGGGTGATACCAGATAGTGCGATTATAAATCACTAGACTAGACTAGACTAGTAAAGACCAACAGTAAAGTGCGTGTTTATAGGATGGTCAGTATGAGCAGATTGTGTCTAAAAGCCCTGGGATGAACACAGCAGCAGCTCTTTGGTAGAAATCGACACCATCCAGTGAAATGAACCACTTAAGCATGAATGAGACTGGGGCATAAACTTTAAAACAGTAAAAGTCATGCTTAGCTTGGGAGTCGTTGAGAAGTGCTTGCTGAACAGACTGATCCGTTTCTCTCAACAATACGGCTCCCTGCTGGCTTACGTGGCTCCCGATGTTCTGGTCCACATCGTCTACACAAAAAAGCATCCATAAGACAGCGGGTTTTGTTAACATGTTACTTCATGTGACTTTAACTTGACTTTATTAAACGAATCTCATGGCAAAACAGTATTATTCAAGCGCTGAATCAAGGTAGCTCAAATGACTCTTCAGGTTTCTGTTCAACAAAGTCAGAGGAAACTACCAAACCTTAATGCCCCCGACCCTTAATGACCCTTTAAGAATTTAAAATATAGATACTTTGACAAAATAACTTCAATTCCACGTTACAATTTAAGATCTATGGCCTAGGGTGTCTCCGGATTGTCGTGGATTGGTTTTGGAATGTGGCTAGCATCAAAAATGGCGACTTGCTATTTGGCGCAAAGGATGAGCCGGAAAAGGGTGAGCCGGCCACTTCAATAGTTATCATTTAGACCAGTCAAACAGACTGAAGCACTTCTGTCGATATGAGTGTGTCAGCGTTGTGATCTGTCTGTCAACCATATGTGTAAACTCTTGTTTATCAATTACTTTCAGTGCATGAGGACGTGTGTATATTTAGCCACACTTCTGACAGACAAGCGTAATTGCAGGTAAGTGGATTATAAAGAGCTCTCATCATCTCAAAATAATTACTCAGTGTGGTGCTTAGAAGGTGCAGACAGGTGACAGATGAAATGTAAAGTAAAATCGTGTAACAGGCACGGCTAAAGATTGACTGGGATGATGCTTTGCGTGAAGATTAGACGCAGGAATATTCGTGGAGGGATTTTAAGGCGTGGCTCATCATTCGATTTTGTTTGACCAGTGCAATTTTAGATGATTTGTAGAGTTTTGAGCCACAGGTACAATTCATTGAGACATTGCAGACAGGTCTGGCATTTCCAAACCAACCACGAGCTGAACAATAACACAGCTTACATGCATTTGCATTACATTACATTTTTAAATATGATAGTGGAAGAAAAAACAGCAATAATGAGGGATGTTTACACCATCTTTGGTGTGCTAAATGTAATTGTGGCAATAGAATATGAAAAGAATCTAAAAATTACTTGTTAGATCACCTATTATTCATCCATCCATTATCTATAGCGCTTTATCCGTCTGGGTCGCGGGGAAGCTGGAGCCAATCCCAGCATGTTGGGGCGA
>JAQMYM010000037.1:23499472-23509502 GCA_030014255.1 Parauchenoglanis ngamensis | reverse complement strand
AGGAAACCCATGCATGCACGGGGAGAACATGCAAACTCCACACAGAAAGGCACCCTGGGTGACCCGGGGATCGAACCTATCACCTATTATTATTATTATTATTATTATTAATATTATTATTATTTATTTTTTATTTATTTATTTATTTTTATTTTTTTTGCTTAACAGTATCCCTTCTTCTTTGTTGCTAATGTTCATCTCCTTAGGCATTTTGGCGTGCTCTATTTCATCAACAAGCAACGCCACAGATGACTACTGGACTTTTCAAAAGGAAGTCATTTTCCAAATATGGCCATCTGAGGGCAATTTAGAATGTATAGGATTTATGAACGTCCATTGTGTGCAGCTGTGTGAATGCAGTCGCAGATTCTGCGTGCGTCCTGGTGCGTCATACAAACAAACGTAAAAGTTTTTTCCATGCACACTCTAAAAAATGATGCGATGGGAGTCCGAGAGACCACCCAGTTCACGCAGGCAGCTCAAATTCTCTTGATTTTTTTTTTTGCCTCTAAGGCATTATCGAAGTCAAACATCTTCCTCATCACCAGAGGTAACTTTATAATAATCTTTATTTCATTTTCATGACTGATGATAATAAATCTAATCTACAGAGCAATCTAATTAACTAATACTAGGTAGGGTAAAAGTGCAAACACAACCTTATTCCAATACTGAAAAAAAATCCTGCATCAGTTCAAGAGAGTTTTCTAAATGTGATATGCATATTCCGTGAAAACGTATAAGTAATGCATTACTGCGTCTTTTGAGAAGCTTTTGGACCATTTCAGTTGTGTTATTGACCCCATCGTTCTCCAACATCGCTGCTCTCCATCAACTGTGTCTGATGTGACGCATTACCTTCCTCAGATCAGGACCAGAGTCTGAGACAGTCACGACGGTCAAAACGTTATTCCTTTTCTTTTTGCTTCTTTTCCAGCTATTTTCTGTTGATTTTACTTCGCGTTTTGGATCGTTGGCCTGTTACAGGCTTCACCCACATTTCATAAATGCAAAAACATTTTTTTTTCACTCCGAACCCATTGGGGATGCAGAGTTTTGCACTCAACTGTAGCTAAAGGTCCCAAACGGCTTTGATAATCCTCCTCTCGGTGTCAGTGTCATTAGACGGGAGGCACTTTGCGGTGTTGTAAAATGAGTCTCTTTTCATCTGTGAGGCGTACCGAAAGTCTGTGCAAACAAACCTGTACTGTTCATTCAAGCAAATCTCTTAACCAGGGCAAAACACTTTGATCCTCTGTTTATCACAGCGGCTGTTTGATAGGCGACTCTTAATGGAAGACTACTTTAGTCGACTCCTGAAGCGTAAAGAACTCTCTCTCTCTCTCTCTCTCTCTCTCTCTCTCTCTCTCATACACACACACGGCTCTAATAACCTGAGCTCTGATTACAGCATATGAACGACGGCAGCCTTGCAACCTTTTTAATTAAAGTGTGCGCCGAGAGAGAGCGCCGAGAAAGCAGGCGAGTATGGGAAGTTCAGAATTTTTGCTACACGAGGCCATACACTTGTGTAAACTTTATAATGATCTTATAATACTTGAATTCTGGATTCTGATTGGTCGTTTCTATAGTCACAGATCGTTCACAAGGACTTGAACAAAGGATGCTCAACATAAACATAAAATGGAAGGAGTCTCCAGTGTAAAGCTGTCACTTTAAATTTTCCGACATCTTCAGGACAGAGGAGTTTACGCTTTTTGTGGTTTCCTGGTAACATGACAAGCTGCGGGGGTTTTTGGGGGCTTATTAACTTCGAAAGAAAGAAAAGAATGAGGGAATGCCTGTTTATAGGTGCGAGAATATAAGTAAGAAAAGGAACTTACTTATTTTATATATTTTCATAATAATTGGCAAATTGCTGTGATGTACAGTAAGAGAAATATACACTTTCTGACATGCTGTTATTGGAAAAGAATCAACTTCAGAGAGGTACCACTACCTCCACGTTGCATCGTTGATTAGTTTCCTACAGCAGCGTGATGCAGAGTGTTTTCTTCTTTATTTAACAGCGTATAAACAGAAGCAGAAGTAAACTCGGCATGGTCTGAGCTCTGTTTCCTCTCCTCGCGTCTTCACAGCCCCTCTGTCCTTGTAAACACTATAAAGCCGAATCATTCATGCTGCTTCATGTTTAATGCATGAGCTCCTCTTCATAAATCTGTTTACTGTAATAGTCCGTACCTGTTCTGTTTTCACTATGCAAATGAGCCCTTGACTATGAAGGGCTTCATCCAGTATAATCTGCGTCTGATTTATGCAGAGTCGCGGGTTCGCTCGCCGTTGCAGCACATTACGGACCCGTGATAAACCTGGAAGCAGGAGACAAGCGAGTGTGGCAGAAAGTAAACACACCCAGGGACTAACAGCCTCCATAGCAGAGAAATAACCGACAGTCTGGAGCCTTGTTTTGCTTTTGGAGTTACAGATCCATATAAATATTCTCACAAGCAAAGAGACACGAGACTCATTTCCATATGAGTGTGAAGAAGCAATTTCTCTTCCTCTGACTACATCATGTCCTGCTATAATACAAGATACATGGATATGATCTGAAGCTGCATCGTCAGTCTGCTTGCTTATTCATTTCTCTGAGGCTCACGCACTTTTATTTTTTTTGCCATGTTGTTTTTTAACGGATTCACCCAGTTTTTAATTACACATGTGATTACTGTGTAAGCCTTTTGTCCTTTCAATAACGTATAAGAGAAATTCTGCACTATAAAAAAGACAGAAATGCAGGAGGGATTTATTTCCTATTAGAGACACAAATCCACCATGTCGCTCTGTTATAGACCATGGAAATTACATTTGCCCCAATGTGTCCAGTGGGTAATTAATATTCTTTGTACTGATGCAGTGCAACTTTATGGAAAGGAAATGAAACATTTTCATAAACGAACTTCTTTTTTTCTTCTTCTTTTTCTTTTCACATGCACATTCTTCATTTGTCTGTTTGTTTATGATACATTTTCATGAATATGACAAGAAAATACAAGCTGATGAGTGAATGAGTGAGTATTGTTTTGGATATAAAACTATGATGGGACGCTGTACATGATGTCAAGTGTTAAATCTTATGATAAAATAAATCAATAAAAAAAATCAGGAGCTAAATTCTGGAGCTAACACTCATGTTGTTGCTGGCCCGCAACCTTTAGCACTACAGCTTGAAGTACAACAAATTATAACGTTAAACAACCTCAAGGAATTTCCCAGTGATATTTAGTAAAGTCTCTAATCAGCAGCAATGCGGTGAAAGTCTAATGAGAAACGCCTACAGAAAGACGGTGTTAAAAACAATAAAAGTTAATTAAGTCCTGACAGTATTGTCTACGTGGGTCTAACCATGAAGCCATCAAAGCCCAATTAGACATCTGCAACAACACATTGTGTCTCTTTAGTGTTTCATTGATTTGCTACTTTCACAATAAAACACAGATTTACTTGAATGCACAGGCTGTTGCATGGTCATTATGGGAACCATGCCAATCTCTTTATGTAGGCTGTTTTTAATTAACTTGCAATCATTTTCAATTTTCCATCCAAATTCTTATCCAAAGCAGGTTGAACGAGATGATTGCTGAAAGACGATCCCCGATAGCAAATGAGTGACGGCATTGAAGCATCACGTAGCATTAAACGTCTTTGGGCCTTTGCTACAGCGATACTGGAACAACCTGAAAATTATGCTTTCCTGTTCATTTTCAGCTAAAGTAGTGGCCAGACCAAATGTGAATTAAATTCTCCCATTGTTCTCAACAACCAATCACTGATCACCGTTATTTCCCATTGAGTAGTCACCAGTACAAATTGTCTCCTACCAATTTATATTGATCACCATTTTTCCCAACAACCAATCAATGATCACAATTGTTCTTAAGGACTAATCACTAATCAGTTTTGTTTGGTTGTTAAAATCACTGATCCCTGTTATTCCCAAAGACCAATCACTGATCAGTATTGCTCTAAATGTCCAGTCATTTGTCATCATTGTTTCCCAAAGACCAAACACTGATCCCTGTTATTCCCAAAGACCAATCACTGATCCACGTTATTCCCAAAGACCAGTCACTGATCCGCATTGTTTCCAAAGACCAAACACTGATCCCTGTTATTCCCAAAGACCAATCCCTGATCCCCGTTGTTCCCAAAGACCAAACACTGATCCCCGTTATTCCCAAAGACCAATCACTGATCCCCGTTATTCCCAAAGACCAATCACTGATCCGCATTGTTCCCAAAGACCAGTCAGTGACCATTGTTCCCTATGCCATGAGACATAGCTTACATTTCTTACAAGTCGTGGTGTGTAGTGTGTCCGCACATGCAGAAGAGTGTTTACACACTGCCTAATGAGTCTTAATGAGACTAATCATGAGAAACAGATGTGAACAATAATCAGAAGGAGGAAAACAGGAAACAAACAAGAAACTTCTGTGCCAAACAAGTGCTTCCATGGTTCTAACTTGCTCCAATTTCTGGGCCACTGCTTGTGCTGTGCAGAACTGAAGTGTGTCGAACGTGAAGGGAATAAGAGTTGACATTGTGTCCTTCGAGTCACCACACTGTTCAGCATCGCTCTCCGTGTCTCTCACTCAGGACTGAATAAAGAGAGATGATGAGGACGTTCGCTTCCTGACTGTATGTAGGTTAGAACTGTGGCTTTTCTCTGTAAAGCTGTTGCTAAGTTTAGATAGCAGCAGGCACACACACACACACACATACGGAGAGAGCTGCTGCCAGATTTGGTGCTCTTTAAAGGGATAAGTAAGGCTGGCGTGAAGAAGTGACCTAATTAGAAGATAAGTGGTGAGGGTGAGGACAGAGGACAGTCACAATGAGGCGGCTGAAGGAAGACACTGGGAGGAATTTATAAGGATTTAAGATCTAAGTTCACTTTCTGTTAGCAATTTTAGCAAGTTAGCCAGGTGCAAGTAAATGATACATGATGACCCGGGAGCTATCTTTGGCTATGTTCACATTAACAGGTTGAAGTGGCTGACAATCAAACAGCCGTACATCCATCCATTATCTATATCACTTATCCATGAAGGGTCATGGGGAAGCTGGAGCCAATCCCAGCTGACACCGGGTGAGAGGCGGGGTACACCCTGGGCAGGTCGCCAGTCTTTCACAGGGCTCACACAGAGGCAGACAGCCATTCCCACTCATATTCACACCTGTGGGCAAGTTAGAGTAGCCAGATGACCTAATCTGCATGTCTTTGGGCTGTCGGAGGAGACCGGAGCACCCAGAGGAAACCCACGCATGGAGAACATGCAAACTCCAGACAGAAAGGCCTCAGTCAGCCGGCAGGTTTGAACCCAGAGCTGTGAGATGACAGTGCTAACCACCGCACCACCGTCCCACCCTTTATGACTTAATGTAATACAAATTTGATTATTTTCAGGACCATGTGGACACAAAAATCCTTTCATATATGGTTCTAGATTGGACACGTATCTGACCTGAATTAGAACAGTTAAAACGTAATTCATGCGGCATTTTCCCGGCACGCATGTGCACATCACTGTCAATGCCATCATAAAGCGTGGAGAGCACAGCAAAACAATAATGGAGGAAAAAACAGAAACAGTAACAGCAGTGACTATATTCAGCGGAGGGCTGAGGATATTGATGAATCACTTGATATTTGGGGAATCGATTCAAGCAAAACTGGAAGGAAGCTACCAAAACTCAGTAGTCTAGTGAAACAGTTGGCCAAGAAATGAATGTGTGGTATTTCAGAGGACAGATATGGGTCACTTGCGGTTACAAATTTGAGCCATCGAGACAGACAGATCCGGTCTGAGGACAAATGTCTGGAATTGTGCAATGAAGCTTGTAATATGAGCGTAGCCTTTGGATTTTCTTTTTGGATACTGTATTTAATCCCAGAGAGGAAATTAGGCTCTGCATTTAACCCATCCAAGCAGTGAACACACACACACACACACACACACACACACACTCACACACACAAGTGAGAAGTGAGCACACACACCCTGAGCAGTGGGCAGCCACACGCCGCAGCGCCCGGGGAGCAGATGGGGGTTAGGTGCCTTGTTCAAGGGCACTTCAGCCATCGATGTAGAGGGAAGGAAAAGTGCTGTTCATTCTCTCCCCTCACCCACACATTCCTGACCTGCCAGTCCAGGGAATCGAACTGGCGACCTTTCGCTCATGAAGACTCCTTGAGTGAAAATTGTTTTGAATTCAGTTTCTGTGCCGCAGCCTGGGGAAACTCTTCACATGGTCAATGTCAGTTTGATATTTTATACTATATATACTGTATATTGTAGTTCTGACAACGGCATATATTCTGAAATATGCATCGCTTTTGCATGTCGTCTAATCAGAAACGTAAAGTGAAATTTAAAGTGAATGTGGAGAAAATCACATGTAAAGAATTAATTCCAATTCCACTGAAAGACAACTCATTTCTAACCACTACTGAAGGAAAAAGGACATTACTGACACATTGTAAAGACAAGAAATTAGTTCTCACTTCAATTATCATCACCATGTCAGTTTCTGCTTAGGTAGAAATCATTTGTAGCGTTTAAACACGAGCCTCATTGTCATTTCTTCACTCCACTGATCTCTGTCCATGCTAGCATCGGTGGAGAAATAATCGCTGACTAATTCACTCTCTTCTGTTCTGTTGGCTTGTTATTAAAGTGGCCGGCTCTCCTTTCCCAGAACCCTCTGTGCCAAGTAGCGAGTCGGCATTTTCGATGCCTTCGACATTACAAAAACAATCCACAACCTGGCCATAGATCAGATACATAGATTGTAAAGAGAAATGAAAGATCTTTTATCAAAGTATGTATATTTTAAATTCTTTCAATTGATCCATTCGGCTTTTGTACGGTTATGTAATGGACCTGAACCAGCCTCGGCCATCTTGCGTGCGGCCACGAAATAAAGAAAAGATACGACGTATTTTGTTCAAAGCTTCCACGTATGACATGTAGATGAAGAAAAGGTTTGTGATGGGTTTCAAAGGGATCAGTAACGGTGAATTTGTGGAGGTGTTGCTGCGCAGCGAGCTAGCAGGTAGCGGTAACGTGCTTTCAAAACAAAAACAACGCAGTGGATTCTGGGAAAAGTGAGCCGGCTACTTTGATGTCTTTTTATTGGATCATTTAAACATCTTAAAAAATGTTCTGATAACCAACATCTGATTGCAGTCTGCTCTCATTCTGTTTTGCTTCGGCGTCTAACCGTCCAACAAAGATGCAAATCATGAAATGCACACTTATCTAGTGAGATTTGGAACATCTTTGTGCAGAGCTACAGGTTTTTTTCACTGCATTTGTGCAGATGGCATCTGTTTGCAGACAGTCAAGGCAAGTTACAAGGCAAAGTTACTTAAATAAAACATTTTGGTCAAATCCAGACATATTTTTTTTGCATTCGTAGCTGTTTTCCAGAATCCAGACACCCTGTAAATTATAGAGTATTCCTGAGCAACTGAAAAAATGACACATTAAAGGCTCTGTTTCTGTTTTAAAGTCTCTGTCTCTTTGTCCATATGTATAATGGATGTAAAAGAAAATGAACAGAGAAGGGATGTGTGTCTGTGTAGTGAAACCAAACCAAAGGAAACACTGACCTGTTTAAAAGTCCAACAGGGATGAAATATAAATAGATATAGACAGCTCAAATTAGGTCAGTGAGGGCATTTATCACGTCTTACCACACACTAAACCCCTGCCTCTGCGCTCTTAAGCTCTCTTTATTGTCAGTTGTACAGTTGTGATGAATGAGTGCACTGGTCCTTGTAAGCTCACTCACTGGCTTTGTGCTTGTACTCGCTGAATCGATCTGAAACCCAACCAGAGAGAGAGAGAAAGAGAGAGAGGCGTACAACTGTAACTTATCACCTCGGAAAGCAGCCATATTTCATTCTGCCGAAGCCCAAGTGGCCTCTCTGAAGCACACGTAGACTCTTTTACTAAAGATTTATACTCTGCCACTTTTCTACTGTAGCTAAGGTATAAAACTCACTGGAGACTTAATTTAAGTTACTGTTACCTCCAGGAAGTTGATAATTTTCCTTTAACAGCATGTCCCAAAGCGTCGTGCTCCTTTCATTCCACAGCAATTTGCCAACAATCGCAACTGTTTGTTTATTACAGAATTACACATGACGCTTTTTTATCTATTGCATTTTATTTTGTGGTCCGTCCCTGAAACAAGTCAGGTCTTGTTATCACTTATGTTCTAGCAGCTCTAAGCAGCTTGTCATGTTACAAAAAAACGCACAAAGCGTAAAAGTGTTGGAAAAGTTTAGGAAGCATTGATACTGGAGACTCCTTCCATCAGTGTTTAACCCCTGAGAAGACATTTTGTCAATTTTTGCATATTTTCTTAAATTCGGCTTTAAAGGCACTTGAATATCACATTATACCCATGTGTTTTATATCAAATTGTTCAGAGCTGACTGTTTAATGAGGTCCCATTTGACCTCGAGCACTGTGTAAAGAGACAATTTGGCCGTACGGCTAAAAATTTAAAGACTGGTTTTCTAAAATCTTTTCTGCATTTTTTTAAATCGCTGCAGCAACTTCACCAGCTGCAAACCTTTTTGCGTGCCATTCTTTCCGCTCGTTCATGTAGACTAAATGAACTAAACTGCACTGTACTGAACTAAACTTATTCTTTGCTTCATAACTAACTATGTAAGTCACATATGATCTTGCAGTAAGATGGAATCGAAAAGGCAGACTATAGATTCAGGCAATGTTTAAATCTTATTGCTGCACTGTATTATCACAAAGATCTTAATAGAAATGCGGGACGCGTTCGATTTGATGCGGCGGTGCATTGATTGGCCCCCGAGGGTAAATAAACATACATTTGTGACTGTGTTATGCACATTTTTGTGACAATGTACAAGTGTGCATTTGGATTTTACCATGAATCTCAAACTTGAGCAGAGAGCAAACATTGAACTTCTGTCAAACTCAAGACATCGGCAACGGAGACCCATGAAATGCTTCTCGGGCATAACTCTCGAAAATGTCCGAGAAATCGATTGCGTTGTATGTCAGGATCATCAGATTGCTCTGAAATCTGTACCTCTTGAAGCGTGAACGCTGCTCAAAACATTGTGGCGTTTCCGGGTCTCTGTTACAGATTTGTCCTGATGCTGACAGCACAACATTACATGTCATACCGACTCACAAGAGTCACTGCTCGCTCCTGCCGCACGCACACGACCGCAGCGCACTCTGTTCATTCGCAACAGGAACTTATAACATATGAGAACTTTAATATAAACCTGTGTTTTGCAGCTGCACCACGTCTGACCAATCAGATTCGAGCATTTGGAAGCACTGTGTTATGATTCTAACCTCAGCCGAGTATTAAACTTTCGATCTGGGAAAAAAAAGTGAAGAAGTTTTTCTTGCCAAATCTGAGGAGATACTGCTTGGTTTTGGATCTCACCTCGGTTCTCTCACAGAACAAAAGTGATGAAAGATCTAAAACTCTTATGGGAAAGTATCTGTTTCAACTCGTTATTGCTGGAAGCGTTTTAGCTTGAGCCGTTTTTCACACCCAGACTATTGGCTCCTTTCTCCCACTGTGATTTGTTTTAGAGGAGCTTGTATTGAATCTCTTTGCCACTTGGAAGAAACAATGAGCCCCGGAGGGAAATTTTATCACCTGGATTTTATTGCTGTTTTATAGCTCTGGAAACTTAATGGTGAGTCTCTCTCATGTTGGTTATATTTTATTCAGATATCAATTTGATCACGGACGCTTCTGCAGAAGAAGCTTGAGATAAATAGCTGTGGATGGAAAGGAGACATGAGATGTGTCTTTCTCTTGGGAAAAAATAGTCACAGGTTATTTTTCTAATTAATTGATTGTAATGTTGTAGGGTTCGGCATAGAACCTCAAAAAGACAAACCATGTTCTTCGTTCTTCCATCCATCCATTATCTATAGCGCTTTATCCGTCTGGGTCGCGGGGAAGCTGGAGCCAATCCCAGCATGTT
>JAQMYM010000037.1:23462708-23488929 GCA_030014255.1 Parauchenoglanis ngamensis | reverse complement strand
CCCGGGGATCGAACCCAGGACCTTCTTGCTGTGAGGCGACAGTGCTAACCACCGCACCACCGTGCCGCCCCGTTCATTCCTACATTCATATTATACTTAAAGCATCTGAAGTTAGCTGGCACTCACTAACTGATCAGGTGATTGATATTTCGAGGACTTTGTTCATACCCTTGTAATATCAGCGCATGGCTATCGCCTATCGCAGATGCGCTCTTATACAATCTAGAGTCTAGAAGGGTTCTTCAGTTGTCGCTCTGCGGGAGCCCTTGAAGCTCCCCTGTAAAACCTTATAACAAACTGTTTTCCTATCAGAGAAATAGAACAATTTTTGTTATCCATGAACCCTTAATTAAAAGTTACCTTTAATAAAAAATAAAATCCATCAGTACAGATGTATTGTACAAACAAAATGTAGCCATGCTATCTAACCATGATATTTCCACCCAGACAACTCTTAGTCATTTACTGCCAGTTGATATTATTTAAAGCCTTACTTACTTTGGGTTGTGATTGCCAACAAAATTAGAAAAATCACTGTTCCACTTGTTACACTTCTCCAAACTCAAGAACAGAATTATTCAAGACCAGGCCTATGCTTATTAGGTTAAATCATCAACAATTTTTTATACATTCTTAATTATTTTGCCATGCCATGGTGTCACGTGGTATGGGGCACTAGGACCTTGGGGAAGCTCTAAGCTGGCTGTGCTACTCACTCTGCAATGCTAAACTGTACCAACTGGATATTGGTTAGAAAGAAAACAAAGTTAAAAAATACTAAGATAATAGTTTGGCTTTATTTTTTCAGAAAAAAAAATCATGTAAGAACGAAAGAGTGAGTAGTGAAGGTACAGCGCGGACGTACGTACAAAAGCTACAGAATGTGACAGCGATCAGGTTTTACGTTTGTCTAACTGGGAATTTTAACCACAGAAGGTATGAATAGTGTTATTCACAGTTCTTTCATATGTTTCGAATCATACAAGTAGCCATGGATTGTTGTAAAAGAAAAAAAAACCATTAATATGAATGAAAACGTCGTCGTATTGATCATGCTGCAAGTTTACGTCCCTCGACTCCTCAAGCTGGAGATGCTGAAGGAGAGTCAGGGAGAAGATTTTGACAGTTCAAACAAAAAATATGAACTGACTGATTTCTCATTGAGACTTGAGCTTAATTTAAAGGAAAAAAAAAGAAATGAAAGAAATAACATTATTAAACTAGGGAAAGGAAAGAAGCTTGAGAGACTGACAGAGCTGAAGAAACTTATTGATCAAGAAGTTGGTTTTTAGTTTACATTTAATAGATTTAATGACAAGCTTGTTAATCATATTAGGTGTAAACATTTGTGATTTTGATCAATTTAAGTAAACAAAATACATAAATAAATAACGTGAAAATATATAAATAAGCTAGCAAAGAGTCCCTAAGTAAAGGCTTAGCTGCTAGTACAGTTTTAGGTATGAATCGTTGTGCCTTTTAAATCATATTGCTTTTAATTTTATTTGCCTGCCATCTTTAATTTAGCTTAAATTGCTTAATTTAATGGTATTTATTTCTTTTTTTAAAGAAACATCTAAATCTCATCCAAGCTGCCATAGCACATACTATCTTGAGCAGCCTTGTTAAAAACCATTTGCCACAGACCTATAAAAAAAAATTTTTAATCAGGGCCTTGCCTGCATGGATTATATAGTCCAGTTAGGAAATCAGTAGAATTTATAGTTGTATTAATACAGTTATTAACCCAGTAATCAGTGCTCAATAGCCAATCATCATCGAATGGTTGGTTATGGATAAACAATATTAAATGCCCAATTGTATCCATTATGTCCAACGAGCGCTCGGATCCTGACGACTCCTGCATGCTGGATGGATTTTTTTTCAGCATGCATGCATGTTTGACCCAGACCATCCAAATATCAAGCATGAAACATGCCTTAGCAATGGTTCTTTCACTTAATGAAATTTGTTCAGAGCTTTTAATGAGAAAGATCTATAGCAGCAGCAGGTCAATGCAATTAAAGTGCTCCGGGTCTCGGGATAATGGGATAATGGGAACGTTACAGGAATCTCATTCATTCATGAGCGACTTAAATGAATCTCATTAGGGAAGTGGAGCAGCAGTTTAGCCTGACGTAGATAGTACATAATTCTATGCATTTTCAGCCTAATGTCATGACAAATCGAAGCAGCTATGTTGGACTAATGATGTCACAGAACAAACTCCACCCCTTTGCTGTGTTCCTGATTGTTCAGTAGAATTGGCTGTACAAATCACTCTTGTCAGAACGTGTTACGGTTAAAAAGTCGCTGCTGTTGATCTTCTCCTGGTTTGTCTGGGATGCTCCACTGCGCCATCGCTCGCTGCTCTATTGTGTTTGCTAATTAACTCCAACTACGTGTGGATAAATACAGAGCAGGAAGTGGGACATGTCTGTCTCATCAGTGACATGAAGCTGACATTAAAAGACCAGAGCTCTCATTTATCAACGGTTTGCACACTGAGATATCGTTTCCATAGTAACAGCTCATTCGCAGGGATGGGTGAGGTGTGTGTAAATATTGATATGGTGACGTTTTCTATAAGATGATGTTTATTTAATGGAAGGAGTCTCCAGGGTCAGCACTACATGGGGGTTTCTTATTAACTTCAGGAGAAAGAAAAAAAGAGAGGCTGGTATGGGAACTACTGTTTATAGCTGCTATAACGTAAGTGAGAACTTGTAAGTGTAAGCACATTGCTGTGGTTTAAGAGGAATAAAACACTTCAGGAAGTGCTGTTGTCTATTTTGTTGTCATCTCACTACCCAGTTGATTATTTTCCTATAATAGCATGATAATAATACGGGTTTTCTTCCTTACATTTTACTGATTAATGTATCAGTAACAAAATATCATGGTCTGCGTTTGGGTACAATTTGAAGCAATGCCTAAACACCATTTATGGTTATCTGTATTTAAATGAGCAGTGACAAGAACAAGCACATGGCCGCTGCAATTTATTAAGCTTCATTGCATCCCCCAATTTTGTTGTGTGAATAAATGATGCCACAACAGACAGAAGAAAAGAGAACGTAAAAGTAATCAAATTAACACGAATCAACTCCCAGCCACCATGAACGCTGACTTCATGACCACAGAGGTGATATTTAATTTAAAGCTGAGTTTGTTTTTATAGTCATTTCATTGTAGAGCCAATTTCATGGCTGGTCTCCTCTTAGTCACCTTCCTGTATGTGAGAACCCTGTACGACGTTCCACACAGGCTAAAACGGGGAATTCAATATCTAGAGTTCATGTTTAATGGGTCAAGTGCGAATTAAAGTATGCATAAGCCTCTGCATAATTACTAATTAAGCATAATGGCAGCTTTAATATTCATAAGTGTCCTTGGGATTTCTGCTGTAGCGGAATACGTGCTGAGAAAATTAAGGGCACTGAGAAAAGGAAAAGGAACACTATGCATACTGTATGTGCTCAGAGCAGAGACTCAGCTCAGAGACAGAGAAAAAGGAAAATTCACTACATTATAGCGAAGGTCAGTCTACCAGAGGAGACGCATGTGATTGTGAAGGTTACACCCAGAGCAAGCAGGAAAGTCTGACGTCCTGAAGAGAAGATCATGCCTCAGGGTTGAACAATCTAATAGTGAATCAAACCACTCCTGCGTCTGCGCCTGTGAGGACGAGCATCAAATCGTCTCCTCTGCGAATGATTTTAACTGCCAGGTGTTTCGATCCCAAATGCTTTCACTAGTTTTAGAACATTTTATGAAGGGCATAGACATAGAAATATTCAGGTGAGTGAAAAGGTTTGAACAATGTGGAAAAGACAAAGAAATATATAGCAATAAATGCAGGTATTGTGTTAGATTTTCTATTTATTATGATAAGAAATGGATTTTCATTTACTTTAAACCAGCATTATAATATAAAGAGATTCATATAATAAATTATTATAAATTGAATCATTTAGGTACATTTTCATAATATTCATTTATATTCAAAACTATAGGGGGTGCAAACTTTTACACTCTACTCTAATGTATAAACAGAAATTTACTGGAGAAGTGTATTTATTTATTTAGAAATTTAGTTACTTATTTACTTACTTACTATTTTTTTAATTATAAATTATAAAATAAAGGTATGTTTTCATGTTTGATTTTCATATCCAGAAATCAAAGAGAGTACAAACTTTTGCACTCTATTCTACTGTAAACATAAATTTAATGGAGAACATTTTTTTTTATTTACTCTCTAAATGATTTATTTATGTTTGTTTGATTAATTATTATAAATTGTCAAATCATAGGTACATTTTAATTTTTTAAAAACTGTAAACAGACCCTGAATTGAAAAAGTATTATTATTATTACTTTCATTTGCTAACTAAATTGTTTATTTATTTATTTGTTTATGATAAATTGTGAAATCATGGGTACATTTTCATATTTAAAAACCGTAGGGGGTACAAACTTTTGCACTCAGCTCTACTGTAAACAGACCTTTACTGGAGAAGTTGCCCTGCGTTTGTTTGATACATATAACAAATCATCCTGCATTTATTTGTCAATATTTATTTCCTGTTTGTCAGGAACTTCAGGGAATAATTAAAAAATAATCATTTTAAATGACTTTAAAATCGGTCCAGGTTTTTTTTTTTTTTTTAAACTGAGTACGGCAGCACACACTTGTGCGTGGTTGAGAGCGGTGAAGATAAAGGTGATGCACATAATCGTTCTAATACCAGCTGCCTCTTTCCATCACGTCCATTACGGTCCTGCAGTCCTGCAGATGGAAGAGGGGCTGTGAGCGTCTCGCTGTGGAGGCGAGGAATGGACATCGCACTGAGGTAATGACTTGTGTGAAACCCACCATATCGACTTCTTCTCCTACACTGCCGTGAGTGTGGGATTCAGACTTCTGAGGGGTGAGGAGAACCCAGAGAACCGTCTGTTACAGCTCTGTGTACATCTCTCTGGAACTTGCTGCACGCCTATAGATTTATTAAAGCACGATTTTACAATACATGTTCAATAACTAACATCAAGTAACATTAAATTAGTACAACTGTCAACAGAAACAGCACGCAGGGTATGAAAGTGTTTCATTCCTATTATACCACAGCAATTTGCCGTCAATTATAATTTTTATATGTTAATTTTTTGACACATCATACTTTTTATCCATTTATAGCTACGTTTAATGTTGCAGAATGTCCAAGAAACCAGTTAGTTCTTATAAACACCTGTAAACACCAGCCTTTTTTCTCTCTCAAAGTTAATGAGACAAAATTAAAAAAAAAACATAAAATGCAGCTTGTCATGTCACTGAGAAACTCCTCCACCCTGACGCTATCTATCTATCTGTCTGTCTGTCTATCTATCTGTTCTTGAACTTATTTCCCATGAATTCAAATTCCCATTAGAGTCGACGCCTGCTTTTAGTCTCTAGGCCTTTTTTTTTTGTACAAAGCCTTGTAATAACATTTAAATAAAACGCTTCATTTAAGCTGTTCACAAATGAGTGTCAAAATTTTCTTCCTTGCCTCCGTATTTATCAGAACTGCTCGACACGAGTAGACAAAATGGGAGTCCATTAAGTGGAGAAGGAGGAGAATTAATGCTTGGGAGAATCCGCTCAGATGCTGCGAGTTAATAATCTCTATCGAAAAGTTCAAGCTTCAACTTCAGAAAGCAATATTAGTTCAGGTTAATATGAATTTTCTGTCCTTTTATTGAATTGCAACGCAAACAAATGGATGTCACTACATCTCGATGGCGTAATTGCGTAACGTGGTTTGTGGTATGATAAGCTAATGATGTGTAGTGCAAAGTGTCATTAAGGCAATCAATCCTGCCGATGCTGGTCATTAGATGTAATAGCAGAGCTTCTGAGAGCGATGCTTTAAGTTCATGAGTTTATTTAAGTCTCTTCCGTGGTTGTGATGTGCTTCATCTTAATGAGGAGATGTTCCAGTGTGGATGTGTGCATGCATGTTTCAGATCTAAAATTAACCTCCATAAACATGTTTTCATACTTGGTCCAAACGCTCAAGTCTATATTCAGTACCGATTTGGGCTCATTTTGGGGGCAGGGCTCATAATCGCAGGTTTTCTTTCTTTCACCTCGGGTCTATTGCGAAAGTGGTCAGAAGTAGGATCATCCATTTGCTGTTTTTAGTATTTTCCTTTGGCTCTAACTCTCGAGCGGTGAAAAACAGCACGTTTTGAATGCTCGGCATTGTCATCATGTAAAAGCCATTCTCGCATAAAAACGTTTTGTCGGCATGAATCTGGCACGAGATGTGTGATTTCCACAATGTTTTCAATACAAGCACTCTGACCACAAGCTGAGCTAATTACAGTGCTACAGTCCTATGAAAGTCAGGTTTTTATTCTGTACATCAATAACACGCCTGTTGACCGTAACAACTCTTCCTTGCAATAAGGAACGTAGAAAGTATGAAATACTTTGACAAACCAGTCTTGTGACAGTTGCAGAAGTTGGACATGAATGACATGGCAATATTGGACATTCACTGATTTCTTTGAACTGTTATTTTTCTGGGGAAGAATGATTGTACACCATACAGCAAACATGATGCTTTTGGTAGCCATCAACAAGCTTCTGGCAGAATTCTGGTTGGATATTTGACCACACTTCTTGGCAGAATTGGTAGAGTTCAGTTAAATGTGTGTGTTTTCTGGCACTGACCTGACTTTTAATCACAGTGCACATATTTTCGATAGGTTTGAGGTCAGGACTTGTTTAATGTTAGCTTAATGTTAGCCTGCTTTATTCATTCCATAGCCAGCTCTGAGTGTGTTTGGGGTCATTGTCCTGTTGGAGCACCTGATTGTGTTCAAGTTTCTATCATCTAGCTGATGGTTTGAAGTTCTGCTGAGGAATTCTGAGGTTCTTCATTGTTCCATCCACTCTGTGCAGTGCAGCAGTTCCACAGGCAGTAAAACAGCCCCAGAGCGAGATGCTACCACCACCATGCTGAACAGCTGCTACAGGGTTCCTCTGTTCCTCCGCTCATTGTGGCCAAACAACTCAATATTTGTCTCATCTGACCATAAAACTTTTCTCCAGAAGGCTTTTTCTTTGTCCATGTGCTCAGCTACAAACTTCAGTTGAACTTGAAAGTGTGGATTTTGGAGCAGGAGCTTCTTTCTTGGACGGCAGCCTCTCAGCCCATGGTGGTGTAAAACTTTCTTGAATGTAGTCGGTGTTCCAGCAGATTTCAGTTTATGGCAGGCCTGTGCATTGATGGTTCCTGGGTTGTTCCTGACCATCCGAACCAATTTCTTCTCAGCTGAGGGTGACAGTTTTGGTCTTCTTCCAGACCTTGGTGACGTTGTGCCACCTCCCGTTAACTTGTACCTGTCAATTAAACCCTTGTTATGTTGTGCGGCCTTGGCCTTGGCAAGGAAAAAGGCATTTGGAACTTTCAGCACCACTGAATTAATAATATAATTGGCGGTTAGTGTGTTTTTCACCCTGTGTTGATTTCAGAAAACCCAAAATAAAATAAAACTTGTGCAGCCAACTCTCGATTTTTCTATTCTAGGTGGATGTTGTATCATCATTCTTGACCAGAAAAAGTACGGTTCATAGAAATCACTGAAAGCCCAATATTGCCATGACATTCATGTCCATGATGACAGTACCTGACGTGGACCATGCCACGGTTTGGTGGAAATGAACCCTAGACCATGCTCAAGCGCATCGGTCTCCTGGGCCAGTGTATTCACACAAACAGGTTTCATGAAATGTATCAGAAAAAATACATGTATGGAAATGTGTAGAAATGACCCAAATTTGTTAGATTTGTTAATTAAGAATTTAGTCGTCACTGAAATCAATTCCACAAACTAGAGCATCTGGTAACGTATCCTAACCTGAAGCTAAGACTACATTTGAGATATTTGTGAGGTCCTCGGAAATCTGTCCTTCTTCTGAAGAGAAAATTGAGCCGCTGATTGGATCTAACGCGAGCCGGCTGGGTGGTTCTGATCAAATCGCTTTAACTTACCGAAGGGGAGTGAGTCAGGACTGAATATTGCAATCGTACGCTTCTACTCCGAGCCATCAGTCAGACCACTGTGGGTTTAAATATGAGTTTTAAGCGTGTCTGATGTGCGACTGCGTTTAGCCGGAAGGCTGTGTTGAAGTTGTGGAGATATCAAAGCAGAAATGTAGTATACCCATTACTGATACTGAAGGAGAAGCACACATTGCGTTTCACATCTGACTTTCTGCACAGCTCTGGTTCTGAAAGCATGCACCAATCTCTCTGTCTCGGTGTAGTTTTAGGAAAGTATGTCAATCTCGAATTAGGTAATAAACCAGCAGGTCATTAAACAGACGTTTCACTGGATAGCCATGAAGCCGCAGGGTGAATTTAGCAACATTACTGCACAGACTTCCAACCTAACATCTCTATTTCTGTGCTGCTTGAACAGATAAGTATAATTGCGTGTCATTAGTGCAGAAATGAAAGCCAACCTTACATTTAAGGGCTGCATACAGCATCTAAAGCTATTTTTATTCCAAACAAATGTGATCTTGGCTTTAAGTGTGAATCTATACATCTTTAAACGGACCAGTTTTCACTGATGACATGTTAGAAGAACATTGTTGATTGTATTTCAAGCTCTTGAACACATCTGTAATTACAGCTGGATTCAAATTTTATCAGCGATGAAGAGCTTTTTTTTTTTTTTTTGGTAGCAGATCTTGTTGCAGTGAAAGAGAAGGAGGAACCTGAGCACTCACACATACAGTACATCGGTATTAATTTTTTCAGACAGCGCTAAATAAAAACAATAAATAAAACCCTCATGACTGTGTAGAGCTGTCAGAATCTCTCCGCTCTGCAGATAACACAGCATCCTGATACGAGCAGAATTAGCATATTCAGCCTGTCGTGTTCCGACTCGTCCACTTCTGCTCAGACGTCCTTATTAAAACTGAAACTTTTTGAATTGTCGTGTGCTTGAAGCAGCGTTAAAGCTCACTGGTGTAGGCTTCTCTGCCAGGAGTCATTCCTAATGCTCTGAATTATACACTTCCTTTCTGCTACGTTCGATGAAGTCATGATCTATTTTATAGAAGCATTTCTGCCATATTGGATTTAGGCCTCCTGAGAGCAATCAAAAGGGAAGAACTTCATCTCTGTAGCCATGACTTTTTTTCCTAATTTCTGATCATTTCTAGCGTGAAATGGAAATAAGGCTTCAGTCAGAAGCTCAGTGACCCGTATTCCTGCTGGGAAATCAGTTTCACAGTGTTAGCACTTAAAATACAGATTTTAGACTTTCTTAAATGTCAGGCCCTTTTTAACAGTTTAGTCCTCACCTTTATTACTTTAAAGGTGCACGATGTAGGTTTTAGGGGGGATCTGTTAACAGAAATGGGATATAATATTTATAAGTATGTCCTTATTAGTGTATAATTACCTGTAACTATGAATCGTTGTGTTTTCGTAAGCTTAGAATGAGCCCTTTATACCTACATAGGGAGCGGGTCTGCCTCTACGGATCCGCCATGTTGCGCCGCTACAGTAGCCCAGAACGGACAAACCTCTAGAAGGAAGGAAGGAAGAAGAAAGAAGCGGAATCTGTGTTTGCTGGAGCTGGAGAACAAGACTGAGAAGCCAAATTTTGATCGTACTTATTATTTAGCACAGAAGAAGCAAGGGAGTGTGAATGTAAGTACTTGGAAGTACGCTAAGGGGACCTGACAGCCACCGTACGCTCTAATACACACTGGGAGAGGGAGGGGTAAGAGGGGGGGGGTCAGGAGATTGTAATCTTTGATTCAGATATAGCATTCGAAAGGTACCTTTTTTAAATTAGCCACTTTAATTTACATAATAATTTTTCAGATTTTTGCATTCATTTCACCCATAGCATATAAAGTGATAAAATGTCAAAAACTCAATACAAAATTCAATTTCACTCCCAACGCATTATCTGAAATGTATAATATACATGACAATTTCCTTGTAAATCACACGCACAACTGTGGAAAGACACGATTTTATAAAACATATTAAATACCAAAAATCTCCAGCCTTCATAAAATGTGACATATTAATTCCTATCCTTATTTTCAAGCTTAGAGGAATTTTCCAAAATGTTGATTATTGTTCAATTTTACTGAAAAAAAGACAAAAAAGATCATTTTAATTTAAGAGTACAAGATACTTTTTTAATTTAATTGTTATTAAGCATGCATATTTCTAGATTGAATTTACTTTAAGAAATCCTCGTTTGCATAAACAAATGCACAGTCTTGTATGATACAAGAATTAGAATTAGCTTGAATTAGCTGGTAGAGATTACTTGGAATATTTTTAATACCCTATACACCTGTAGCGTCTTGCCTTAAATGTCACCTGTAATAACTTAGATGCTAGAACAGATGCTCGTTTCATGTTCAAGCCTGTTATTTAGCTCTCTTCATGTTTCTACTGTTGCTTTTAGCGCTTAAAACTTAGATAAATGCTGGATCCTCCCCCGGGAGAGAGAGCGAGAGCGACATTTAGATGGTTTATTTCCTGCCACCAGTAAATGACAGGATGTTCGAGCCATTACAGCGACATGGCTGGGGCTTAAACGCCAGCGCTCAGATCATCGATTTAGACGAGTCACTTTTCTCCCACGATGTTAGAACGAACATTTCTTGTCCATTTCTCTTTTTGTCTTCTTCCCTTTATTGTCTTTATTCACTGCTTATTATTGAATTTGAAGTATAATTCAGCAGTAATATTTATTAACGTGTGAAACATGACATTTTTTATACA
Source organism: Parauchenoglanis ngamensis (assembly GCA_030014255.1). Taxonomy (NCBI): domain Eukaryota; kingdom Metazoa; phylum Chordata; class Actinopteri; order Siluriformes; family Auchenoglanididae; genus Parauchenoglanis; species Parauchenoglanis ngamensis. The sequence goes on along the minus strand of JAQMYM010000037.1, from coordinate 23,478,109 downwards.
TTTGTAGTTACAGTTAATGTTCAGAGTATCCATAAGACAATATTTTTATCGCTTATGTTATAGCAGCTATAAACAGTCGCCGCTTCAAGATGTCAGAAATATTACATTTGAAGCTTTATGTCTTACTGGTACAAAGAGCTGACGCTGGAGACTCCATAAATGTTAAATAAACATCTCTTTACAAAGTCAAGGACTACACACATTTTTTTAATGTATTGAATTTGCTGTTGCTATAGAAACAATAACATATCAAAACGAGGGCATTGAGCTAAACCTGTTATGTGTAGCTGCACTACTTATATAGTATTAACCACATTTTCTGACCAATCAGATTCCTGAATTCAGAAGCGCTGTGGTCCTAGTATACACCCCTGTTTATATATAATTTAAATAAAGTAGTAAAACATTAAAACTTGAACCCTTCATCATAAGCTTGACATAACCAGGTCATAAACATGTTACCGTGACATTATACATTATCGGCAGCTGCTACAGTAAGTATCACATCAGCTGTGACATCATTTCTTATAAAAGCTTATGAGTTCTATCATGATGTCTTGCTATAGCTAATAATGCTAATGCTAATTATTTTTTTTATGTACATATATATAGTTTGTATGAGATAACACAAAAATTACACAAAGTAATCAGTCATTGTTAATAAGCACAATCTCCCCTTGGTTAAAAATGACCAAAACTGTTATAACACACAATTATGATTACAAATATATACAAACAAATATAATCATTTCCTATAACAGTGTGGTAAATAAACTACTTAGCAACTATTTATAAGCAGGAAACACAAAATATAATAATGAAAGGTTATCCATTGATTAATTAATTATCAATTAATGAGTAATTCCTGTCTACATGTTAAAATACATTTTGTATAAGGTATTAACAATTAGGTATCTAATTTATTCATTAAATAAAAAGTCATCAATGAATATGTATCATCAACACTTTCTAAATTTTCTAAAATGATGTGGAAATCATTTAATTTAGGCAGCTTTGAACAGATAGCGGCAGTTACGCTGTTAGATCATCATCAAAACAGAGAAACGCGCTTACACGCTCTGTACAGACGACAGAGATTTAAAACGTGTAAATGATTATTAATAAAGACTTGATGAACCAGCCAACAGAACAGAAGTGAGAGAATGACTGTGGTTATTCCTCCACTGGTGTTAGCGTGAAGGAGATGACGATGAGGCTCGTGTTTAAACTCCATGAGTGACTTTTACCTTTTCCACTAACAGCACTGGTACTCCATGCTGACAATTGTAGAAGCACCAGCACACATTTTAGATGCACCACTTAAATCGACATGCAATGCTGCACAACGTTTTCATGCTACATGCAGCCTTTAGCCTCCACCATCTTGGTCTGACTTTTTTTTTATTGTTATTCCCTCCTCTCTAGAGAACGCCACGTACCAAACACCACACACTAAATTATGGAAATTAGTTGGAACTATTGAAATCAGCATGAAACTTGTCTTTTATCTTCCAAGCCAGTGATTGTTTATGTTTGGTATCTAGTTGAGTAGCTCATTAGCTAACTGTTAGATGACTAGCGTGATACTGGTTATGAGCTCAAAGTCTCACTGTCCCTGACAGACTGTTTTCACTCCCGTCGTAGATCATTTAATATTTTGTCTTTTTACACTTCAGCATGCTTGCATTGTTGCTATAATCGTGGACAACGAACCGCATCAAGGCCCTAGCAACCTGCATGTCTCTCCCGTGTTGCTCCCATGTAAATGTAGGGAAACATGATACTTTTTTCTGAACTTCCTGCTTTTGAAGGCTGTTTGTTTTCACCGATCACATAATGTCACTTCTGGTTATTCACCGACAAGATGAATTTCGCCCCATGCATTCTGAATGAGAGAAAAGTGAAGACTCTCATACACACACACACACACAAACACACACACACACACACACACACACACACATAAACCAATCCTCGCTCCCTCCTGGCCAAAGGGCATATTTGCAAGGTCGCACTGGTGTGCCAAGTTATAAAATTTAGTTGTACTGTTTCAAAAATGGTTGCAAAATGTGACTAAATGGTCGCCGTCTGGAGCCCTGTTTCTCCATATGAAGTTAGCATTGCTTTTGGGTTAGCATCATCTTTAATTAAATGAAATGATTCAATAAAAAAAAGGTCTTCCTTTTTATCCCCCCAGTATCTTTGTGTAGATGGATTATGATCATTCTTACCCTGAAATGAATGATCATTTTCACTACATCCATTCCCTCTGCCATATCAAAGTGTCCACATTTTTCTGCCTCTCATTGAAAATGGATTTCTAATACATTTTCTTTTGCAACAGGATGACGGTGACCATGGGACTCTCTCTCTCTCTCTCTCTCTCTCTCTCGCACGCTCTCTCTTTCTTTTTTTGCTGTTTCTCTCTCAGAAAAATGAATCCCAGGCTCCCTCAATTAAATGAAATGGATTTTAAAGTGGCAGGGGCATGAGCTGCAGATGCTTTGAAATGCGGTTATCCGTCCGGAGTGCATTGTAGTGCAGCGGGAGTAGCTCTCCACATGGACAACCTCGGCCTCCTTTTGTGTAAAATATCAAATAATGATATAGCGACCCAGGCTGCTGCTGCTATAACAGTGCCATCTGATCCTTCAGACATTACTCTGGAGCATCATAGCAGTCGCAGACATATACAGTAGGTTTAATGTAGTCCTGCAATTCTGTGCTTTTCTACTTTTTGATCTAAAAGCACCTAAGTAATGTAATAGCATTCTTGTGCTTGGAGCATCCTTTGTTTTGTGTTTTGGAATAAAAAGCAGACAAAACGCTGACAAGATATTCAAAACAGTCCTTTAAAACAATACATATTACATTAAAAAGGCTCATTTCACATTTTTTTGGGCTTAAATTAATATACGATCTTAAATGACCAGATCATCATTAAGGATCACTACAGATTATTTAAAAATAGACGGATGGTCATGGTAAAGGAGCACAACATGGTGGCTGAAATGGATTCCTGCATGTGTTGGTCTGATTTTTATCACATACTTTGTGAACAGAGAATAAGTTTCCAGAGTACACATCTTAACCTGAGAATAGTCTGCGCAAGAGCTGACTTGTTCTTCTATATATTCATGTTGAATTTTTATTTGTTTTTTTATTTATATATATATATATATATCATAGACATCATCTAGGTTGAAAATGTCTTGAATATAACTAAATGAATCTAGTATTTCCTATCATAAGATAAACCCATTATATGGTTATGTAGCCTATTTATAGACATTTTCTTTTACTCAGTTTGGGCTTGAGATCATCTTGGAAGACTTGCTCATTTTAACCATTTATTTCTTGAAGAAAGTTCAATTATCTGCTAATAGATTAAGACCATTTAAAACCTGAAATGAGATATGAAGTATGTCTAGAAATATGTTTAATGATCTTAGACTTGGTTTGCTGTATTTTTGAATAGGAATATGAGATAAATTTGACTATGTTCAAGATATATTCATTTGCTAAGACATGCTCTGTGTGAAATGTGCTATATACATGGAGCACTTTATTAGGAACACCTGTACACCTACTAATTCCTGAAATTATCTAACCAGCCAGTCACATGGCAGCAGTGCATTGCATAAAGTCATGCAGATTCAGGTCAAGAGCTACGTGTAATGTTCACATTAACCTTCAGAAAGGGGAAAAATGAGTGATTTTGATCATGGCATGATTGTTGGTGCCAGACAGGCTGGCTTGAGTTGGTTCTATAAATGCTGATTTCCTGAGATTTTCAGACTAAACAGTCTCCAGGGTTTACTCAGAATGGCGTGATAAATAAAGAACATCCAGTGAGGAAATGCCTTGGTGAATGAGGTGAATGGTTTGAGAATAGTTTGAGCTGAAAGGCTACAGTAACTCAGATAACCACTCTGTACAATTTTGCTGAGCAGAAAAGCATCTCAGAATGCTTCAAAACCTTGAGGCAAATGGACTACAACAGCAAAAGATCACGTCGGGTTCCATTTCTGTCAACAAGAACAGAAAGCTGAGGGCTCATCAAAACTGGACAGTTGAAGACTGGTCTGTTGAATCTCGATTTCTCTTGAGGTACACAGATGGTTTGGGACAGAATTTGGTACCAACAGCATGACTCCATGGGCCTAACCTGCCTTGTGTCAGCAGTCCAGGCTGGTGGAGGAGGTGGAATGGTGTATGGAATGATTTCGTGACACACTTTGGGCCTATTAATACTAATCGATCATGGCTTGGATGCCACATCCTGTGAGTATCGTTGCTGAGCATGTGAATCCCTTCTTGGCCACGATTCATCTTCTAATGGCTGCATCTAGCATGAGGGTGCACCATGTCGCAAAGCAAAATAACTGGTTTGATAAAAATGACAGTGAGTTCAGGGTTCCTCAGTGGCCTCCCCAGTCACTGGATGTGAATCCAGTACAACACCTTTGGGATGTGGTAGAACACGAGGTTGAAAGTGCACTCGAAATATCTGCAGGAATTCCATGATGCAATCACATCAACAGGGACCAGAATCTCAATGCAACCTTTCTATGCCAGGAAGAACTGAGGCTGTTCTGAGAAAAAAGTGAGGCCCTACCCAGTAATAGTATAGTGTTCCTAATAAAGTGTTTGGTAAGTGTATATAAATGTGCCTTAACTTGCCTTTTCTACAAACTTAAGAATATAAAACAGTGGAATGTTTTGCATGGACTCCAAGATCCTCTACAAGTGTCTCTAGCCTTGTTAAATTTTACAGAAAGAGGTTCAGTGATGTTACTCCCGCTAAAGCAACAAATATTATTGTATCTCCTGAAAGCCGTGTTGTACAGACAGTAAATTTTAAGCACTTAGAGTGCTCTCTTTAAAGCGCTTCAAATGAGACTGGTGTGGAAGCTTTGAGACCTATAACAACCATATCATAAAAAATACTCAGTACTGTTTGTCTGTACACTTCTACACCTGTAGCTATAGAGCAATGATTTATAATCACGTTACATGTTGTCTCACAGAAGAGTCCATTTCTGATTTCCTTTCTCAAGGGGTCGATATTTTGTTAAAAGTAAAAATATTGTATGTGTATAGTCAAATGTATCTAGTATTTCCTGTTATAAGGTGACGAAAAGACGCCAAATATAAGATTATTAAACTTATTTATAAACTTATTTACTTTTCATGTCTTTCTAGTCATAAATGCTTTAATACAGCAAAGTTATCTGCAAGCAAAACAAAAGTGTTTCAAGCTTGAAATTAGTCAAATAGTCTATAAATAGGTTTAATAATCTTATACTTGGTTTATTGTAATTAAAGATATTTTCATTTGCTGTCATTTTTGCAGTGTATTTTGCATGTCTATCTTTAAAAGTTCTAAACAAATTAAAAATTAAATTGAATTGAATCATTTTGTGTGTGTGTGTGTGTGTGTGTGTGTGTGTGTGTGTGTACATTATGAAATGAATAATTTGCACAAATTTTGCATTCACATTATCTTCAATCCCTACAATGCAAAAAATGGCATCTTTGCATGTAAAATTATTTTGAATATAGTCAAATGTATTTAGTATTTTGTTATAAAACTATAATAAACCCAATATAATTTCAAGCTTGAGGCATTATTGTTCTATGGCCAGATAATTTTAACATTTATTTCTAGAAAGAAGCCAATTTGCCTGTCAATAGAATAAGATGATTTAAAGTTTGATAAATAGATCAATTTTACTATAAATAAGATAGTACTATTTGCAAAGATGTCATTTTTTTTCAGTGTGTATTGAGCTAATCCACTGTAGGGTATCATTTCCCACCCACATACACACTCATATACACACACACAGTTGTAGACAGACATCATTTGTCTAATGACAGATAAAGATAAATCTATACAGGATCTGCATTTCGATGATCTGATGGATAAATGTGGCGATAGTAAAACTGGAATAATTCTGACTAGGATGCAGCGAGCTTGGTTAATTCAGGGTTTATGATGCATTGCTGTTGACAGATGGCATGTTGACAGATGGCATTGCATAATAACACGAGAGAAAGAGAGAGAGAGAGAGAGAGAGAGAGAGAGAGAGCTCTCCGGCTCGCTGCATGATGTCTTCTGCTGAAATCTCTCATTATATCTGTGTGTCAGGCAGAACCAGCTGAGTGCTGACAATTGAAGTGGTAGTGGAAGCAAATTTGTTTTTGATTTTCCCCCGAAACCTGGCTGGAGGACAGACTTTAAACCCAACAACAAGCCGCTAAGCAGGAGCAAGGTGGAAAAGCTCCCTGAGACAAAAGATGACTATAATCCTTATATTTTTATCAATATAGCTTAAGTTTCTTTTTCTTTTCAAGGTTGGTAAGTCACTGTGATGTCAAATAAAGAGTGAGAGAGTGATCCATATTCGCCTACACTATTTCAATCACTGCGATAGCTGGCGGGAAAAGTCAATGCGTCAATAGAGCAGCGTCAAAGGCATTCGGAAGCTCATGAATAATTCATTCAGTACCGATGTCCTGTTCACTGACTTCCCATTGTGTGGCGACGCGGTCAGCAGGAGCGTGGCGAAAAATCTTAAAATTCGCCTCTTCAGAGCTCGAAGCACTCTTATTGAATTCCACAGTGGTCATTAAGGCACATTATAAGTGCTAATTTGTGAGAGACTATAGCTTTGGAAATGCAGCTATAATGGACTATTATAAGGCCTAATGGTACGCTGTCGTTTATTTTCACAGGTGTCACTGCAATCTATGCAATTACCCACAATGCAATGCATTTGTAACTATGCCACCATTTTAATTCCATAGAAAAACAGCTAATGGGTTGGTCCTGCAATGCAGATAGGTCTCTCCTAGAAGATTTTGCTTGGTCTTCAATTAAAATTGTCTAATTACTTTGTATATCTCATATCGACATTCAACATGGATTAATTAGAGCACAATGAGCCCTAAGCTGGGTGAGGTAATGTAATTAATGAACAGTTGTTCAGAATTCACCATGAAAATTTAAAGTCATGCTCTATTTTGTGTCAGGCACATGGAGGTAACTAGGATGCAAATGCAGGTGAAAGTCTTTTTTTTTTAACAAACAGACAAACAAAATCCAAAATGTCAGGCAGAATCGTGGTCATGGATCAGACACCAAGTCAGGAGAGCAGCAAACAACAGGTCAGAATCCACAATAAGCATAAGCAGGAATTAAGGAAAGTTAAAACACCAGAACAGCAAGAGCAAAAATATCATGGCTTGGCAGAGTCAGAAACGAGTGTATATAAAGAATACCTATTGACATGTGTGTGAGTGCAGAGTCCTTAAGTAACTTGTGCGAAATAAGCAAAAGGTGTGTGCAATGAGTGAGGGTCTGTGGTGAACGTGGTGCATGCCAGGAAATGAGGTCCTAATGTATGCTTTGTAGCCTGGAAGTCTTGTTTGGTGTGGTGTCCTCACCAGACGTCTAGGTCAGGGTGGGACAGTTCTCAGGCTCGGATGTTGCTGGAGGGGGTGTCCCTCGAGTCTCATCCATGAACATGGCTCTGGAGGTCACCCCGTTAGTCTCTGGCAGGGGCATGGGCATGGCCCTGGAGGCCACCCCGTTAGTCTCTGGCAGGGGCATGGCACTGAAGGCCACCCTGTTAGTCTCTGGCATGGAAATGGGATTGAAGACTGAACCGATGGTTTCCGGCATTTACATGGCTTTGGCTGTATGAGCATGGGCAAGGACCTGGGCTCAAGCATGGGCATGATGGGTGGCCCGGAAGTCTCAGTAGGTGCTGCTTCTTGAAGCTAACGTAAAATTTTGTCGTGAGAAAATAAAACTAATATTCCAAGCACATTCAGTCACATTCAGACATACAGTATCTAAAGTCGATTATTTGATCACGTCTTTTTTGTCGCATAAACATTAAAAATATGAAGATATCCTGCTTTCTGTCTCTCCTGTTCTTTGTTTTGTCATTTCACTCTCTCTCACACACAAGTGCACACAGACACACACACACTTTGTTACACAGCAGACCTGCATGCTTTGAGCAATTGATTAAATATTTATATACAATTTATGAGCCTCTCATGCCATCATCCATTCAGCACAGAATTAAAGGCAGCTCCATTCATCACCTTCAGCAGAGAGGGAATTAAACTTCGCCTTTCTCGCTGCTTCACCTCAAGAGTACAGATGTAAGCAATGTTTCTTATGTGCACGTTACATTTTTGCATTCATTTATGTTCCCTCTTTCCTTGCAGGGTGATGACGTGTTGACGGTCATTAAGATGAAGGCACAGTGGCCCGCATGGCAGCCTCTCAACGTGTAAGAACTTCTCCTTCCCTGCTTTATTAGTGTGTCTGAAAATTACAAGAAACAAAACATTATACTATCTGAAGTCACATGTACATAATATGAAGTATCTATTTTTTTTTAAACTCTATCATCATCTCAACCAATAACATTTTCATAGTCTATTAGTAGATTAAGTGTTAACCAATTATTCATGTATATATATTCATTCATTCATATATATATATATATATATATATATATATATATATATATTCTTGGTCTTCAAAAACCAATCTACAAACAGCTCTATAACTAATTCATGTTCTTGTGGAATTTATTTGATTATGATTCATAATTGCTTATAAAATTTAAGATTACTATAATCTTGTGTAAGCATATTTTAAAATTATTAAACATTTGGAAATTATTCCATTTTATCCATCTATTCCAACTTAATCCATATATGTTCATTCATAATTAGGAGCCAAATTATGGAAAAGATGAAAACAGTGTTTATTTTTGATACTCTTGCTCATTCTGATAGTTTATCTGTGTTTGTTTTACTTGTTTTCACTTGTTTTTATTACAGTAATTCTGCATTTGCATCCAACTCTGTCTCAGTTACATGACAGCATCCGAATGCTTACTAACTTCTCGACAGAGTAATCTGTATATAAAAGAACAGTAACTCATCGCAGTTTCTATGTGACCCTCCATTACAAAACAAGTTGGCTGTTGCACGACATGATTTTGAGATAAATGCAGAAATACGTTGTGTGAACTAAAACTGTCGAATACCAGTGAGCGCGCATTCCTGAGGCTAAGCCTTCATGCTGGGTATAATATTACGGTATCGTTAACTGATATTTCACTCGCACAAGATTCAGTATTCATTGTGATGTAATTTCAAGAAGTAGCCTATAAAATGGCAGAATACAAACCCATCCTGGTGTAAATAAATCTCCTTGTTGCTATACATGATCTATAAGAAGACTTCTGATTTGCTGCATTGCTGCGTCGCATGAGCAGTTCGCAACACACAGCCCATTTCCTGTATGAGCCAAGGCAGGAGAAATCACAAACCTCTTTAACTTAAGTCGCAATGATGGAATAAATTCAAGCGCTTTACTTGCAGAGTTTTTCGCACAACCCTGGGAAGAGGATATTAACCCTCAGGGGCCAATGAACACGCCCCCATGTCAAATCAAATGTGCCCTCATGTTTCTCTGCCATCCGTCTCCCAGCTCTGCTCCGGACCTCGCTCCTCCTCCTTGCTTCACTAGGTAAGCTGCTCACCCCTTTGGCTATGCCGTTAGCATCATTTTCCCCTTAGTCTATGTGGAGAGCACCGTTCTTCCCTTGGCTCTCCCTGTCGGCTGTGCTCCCCCATCTGGCTTTGTGGGGAACTTTGTTCCTCCCTCTACCCTCAAGATCATCAGTGTTCCATCCCTTGGGCTCTGCTATGGCCATCACTCCAGTCTGGTGCTCTGCATCAGGGATCAAGCCACCCCCCCAGCAACGAAGAAGGAGCTCACTCTGCTATATGGGTGGCACGTTGACTGATGGGCTGGGACCACCTCATGACCATATCAGGAGCATCGGGAGCCGCTTCTTAGAGGAGGAGCTCTGTCATGTCAGTGCTGGATTGTGCCTGGTTGAACATTTGGACTACACGACCCATCAGCCCCTGCATGACATGTGATCTTGTCCCATGTTTGTTTCACCTGTGCTGTGTTTTTGTCTCATTAACACTTGCATTTAAGTTCTGTTTCTTCAGCATTACTTTGTCAAGCTTTTGTTGTGCTTATGCCTGCCACACTCATGCCCATGTTTCTTCTCTATGCTTTTGCTCATGAGGTGTTTATTTGTTTTATTTAATTAAAGAATTCTGCACTTGCATCTGACTTCAACCATTATCACTTCACTACTAATATTTTTTTGTTAATACAGCACAGAAATATGGCTCAAACATTGCCTGAATCTGTAGAGTCCGCCCTTTCGAGTCCATCTTATTGCGAGATTGTATGTGACTTACATATGGAGTCATGAGGCGAAGAATAGTTTAGTGCAGTTCACTTCAGTTCCTTGAGTCTACATTGGAGATACCAGCAAGAGACCGGCATAAAAAATGGCACACATAACATTTTCAGCTGCTGCTGTGGCTTTTAAAAGTAATTTTTTAAAAATTGGAGAAAAGATTTTAGAAAATCAGACTTTTCAGAATTTTCTCTTTACACAGTGATCTGGGTCAATTGAGACCTCATTATAGAGAGAGCTGAGTTTGTTTGAACAGTTTGAGACTATAACACTCATGGATATAATGTGATATGCAAGTGCCTTTAAAGGCTAATTTAGCAAAATATGCAAAAATTGAGAATATGCCTTTGGGCCCCAGAGGCTTAAAAGAGGAGCTGCATTTCAGCAAGAAAATTGACCCATGCGACTGCTTTTGTAATGGGGGGTTCACATATGACTTGTAGCCGATCAGTTGGTGTATACATTTGTGACTATTCTTACATGTAAATTTACACACATGCAGGAGCAAGAGTAGGATATGAACTTTTTTTTTCCCTGAAATGATGAGATTTTCATGAAGCAATACATTCCTTTGAGTGATTTACGAATCATAAGGGCCAGTGTTGATAAATTTATTTAAAAATTAATAATAATTGAATGTTTGGTACATTTGGTGGTCTGGCAAGAAGGGGATCTGAATTCGGCACAGGTACTCACCGTATGTGCAACGCGGCTCACACAGCAATGGACGACAAAATCTGCCTTATAGTTAAAATGTAAACTGCAGCATAAATAAAGCCAGCAGTCTTCTGGTGCTTGAGTATGAAATAAAATGTGATTTCTACTGTATGGGGCCTGTTTATTCATCTAAAACCATATGCTAAAGCTCAGCTTGTATGTCAGTCGTGAAAATATGGCTGAAGTTGTGTGTTCATATGTTTTGAGTGAATATAATCTATTACATAAAATTTTAATTATATAGAATATAAAAATCAAATCTGGCTGTTTTTCTGACATAGAGGTTAACAGCACCTTTTTTATATTACATCACACTAACATCTTTGAAACAGGAACCCAGCCTGATCATTAGGCCACATTGACACTAATGAGCAGCCTGTGGCGACGGTGGCGAGGAAAAACTCCCTGAGACAGCAAGAAGAAGAAACCTTGAGAGGAACCAGACTCAAAAGGGAACCCATCCTCATCTGGGTGGCGCTGGATAGTGCTCTTACAACTAACTCACTTCTGTAATAGGGTCAAGATTTGAGTGCAAGACTGTTGGTGGTAATTTAAGTCCTACACCATTGTAGCAGATCTGCTCATGTCAACAGCAGTCCAACACCATCTGCACAGTTCTAGGTGTGTGTTGAGGGAGTTCATATGGTGCCGTCCTCAACAGGAGCAAGTGGTTTCCAAGTGATGACTCCAACCAGGAGTAGGACACCGGGATGGGTCAGGCAGGGAAGCAGAAGGTAACATGACAAGCTGTGAGAATAAAAAGTATAAAGAGAGGCTGGTGAGGGAACGACTGTTTATAGCTGCTGTAATGATGTCGTTCTTTTGGGAAGTAGAAGAGGAATAAATCACTTGGGGAGATGTTTTAGGAAAATAATCATCATCACGGAGTACTTTACTAAACTCAGTGTTCAGCAGTCTGTAAAGAGAGTGCACCGATTTCTTGTTGAATCTGTTTGTAAAGTTAATCACACAAAAGCTCTTTCCCATTTTAGATACGTGTGTGTGTGTGTGTTTTATATACCATGAGGGGTTTTTGAGCTTATCATTAGATTAATCAGATGATTGTGGTATTTAATTATCCTTTACACTTTATTAAAGTCAGGTTTTTCTCCCCGTAGCATCTCAGTTCAATAATTACAATGTTTATAAAAACAAAACCACATTGTCCGTTCTACAGATATAAATTTAATCAATCTAATTTAATAAATCAATCATGGTAAGTAAATAGAAGTTAATTACAAAAGTGGGAACTTTGATCAGATTTGGAGAAATCTGAAAAGCCAAAATTCAATTCAACTCAACTGAGATGTATTTCATTATCTTATAATTATTTTTTTTAAATGATTCATTGATTTGGGGTTTTAAATGGTCATCTGTTTGAAGCAGTTTAAATACACATTGTTATATTCTCTAATTTATCCACCTGCTAATTATTGACCAATATAATGAAGACCACAAGGTGCCTAGGGGTCGTGACCCCACATGGGGTTGTTCAGAGAATCTCACAGTCTTTTCAGTCAACAGTTTTACAAATGATTATTATATCAATAAATATTGATCACAGATTTTATGTGCTAATATTTTGAAATGTTCCTGGGAGTCAATTTCAGAGAGTGAACGTAGGAATAACTTAAGCAGCAAGCGCTCGCAGGGGCCCGTCGGGGAAGGACTCACGCTGCCCCGCGCTCGGGGGAGGAGCAGGTGTTCATCTGTTAATCTGGCTAATGTCAGGGTTGCCAGCATTGTCGTTTTTATGCCAGATTGGGATTCCTGAAATCTATATCATTTTAAGTATAAAAATCCTTAAGTATACAAATGCAATATATAAAAATGCATAATTTTTTGTGTGCGATTTTATTTATTTATTTTCACATGTGATTTTTTTTACACAGTACATTTATTTGCATGTGCTTTTTATTTCTCAGGTGTGGTTTTCTGACATTAATAATTCTCCCTGTTACATATTTACATTGAATCACATATTAGTCACATGATGTCACGTGAGTTTACTTGAGTTCACGTACAGTGAAACGCACCAGTCATTTCACATTTATGACGTTGTGCTGCCATCTAGTGGTGTGAAAGTTATAGTTCATAAACACAACATCACCGAGAGAAATGAAATCACGACTCTGAGCACAAAATGTACTGATAAATTCTGGGCATGTTAATGGCTTTAGAAACACAACCATCATATCGGACAGGAAACAGGAAATAAGAAGAAATAAAGGAAGGAAGCAAACAAGTGTGTTTAAATAAGTCTGTTTCAGAAACATTGCCTTGAAAACTGTGATTAAAAAAAGCCAGGAAACTAAATAAATTAATTTCATGCAAGTGATATTTATAAATTTATTTTATTATTTAACTGATTCAGATTAAAAAAAAAAAATCTTGTGCAATTCTGAGGAAGTTTAAGAAAGACGTTTTAAGATGGAGAGGATTTGGGGTCAAATGTAAATGCCAAGTCACACTAATGTATACAAACCTTTTCTTATATAATCCACTGTACAGAATATCCAGTATTTACATCTTCAGTAAATCTAAAAGTTTCCCAAACTAAGCCGTTACAGTTCCACAGTGAGCGTCTCCCCCTAGTGGCCAATTAATCTTACTGCATTAAATACTGTAATAATATTGAGGTCCAAATTTATTGTTGACTTGTTTGTCTTTCTGAATGTTTTGTTGTAAGAATTCAAATTAGAATTTAAGTGAATTTGAAATGTCTCGTGCCATCAAACAATTTGAATGAATTTTGTACAGTGAACATTTTCACATGAAATTTCAAGTTGAAATCAGTTCTAAAGTCTCACATATAAATAAGTCGGAATACAAATTCAGTGATTTGTAAAAATGTATATACAGCTTTATAAAATTAAGTAAATAAATACAGATTTACACAATTCGGGTCCAAAATGCATGTGGCACAAAAATCACTCCACAGAAACACCAAATCCTACACATCAGAAATGTGGATAAAAAATACTGAATAAAGGAATTAAAATTAGGAAACTAGTTTGATTCCTAAAAGAAAAAAGTTACATTTACCAAAAACAACTTGGCAAGCGAGTGTAAATAGCATTAATACAAAATTATAAAAAATAAAAATATTTTCCCTAAATCAAATTTAAGCGTAAATGTATAAATTAATAAAAATAAAAAAAATATTTATTTAAATATATTTATAAAAAATAAAATTGACAGTTTATTTTAACGCACATGATTTTAAAGCCACAAACACATTCATGAAAAAGTTCAAATCCAGACATTAAATAAAAATTTCCTTTTTTTAATTCAAATTTAAAATGTTATTTTTACATTTGTATGAACAGTAAAATGAAGACAGTCAATAAAACAGAGACGGTAATACAGAATAAAAGATTTTATTCCAACTCCGCCCTCGAGTCGTTCATATTCTAATTATTTATTAACACATTGACAAGTAAACATCGACAACAAAGGAAAGTAAATACTTTCATGATTTCTGATTCACATAAAAGATTAAAAAATGAATACTCTTTCATTTAACACAAAAAATCAGGAAGTTTGATTGGCAGCTGTAATGAATTGGAGGAGTTTAAACTCTCAGTAAGTAGGAATTAATATTTTACAAAGAAATCAAGATAAAAGAGTAATTAGCATGTAGTCGTCATTCAGGACGCGTTGTTGTTTAGAAAACGCCGTAATGTCTCATGCTGAATGTTACAGTCACCTAATAAGAATGTTGTGTTCAAGATCACAATGTTTTGTATTACTGATTATCTGCACACTCCTGACCACGTTCACGTTGCCGTGGCAACTCGGTTTAACTCGCACTGTGCTAGGCTAAACTTTAGCCCGGTCTCAAAGCACGCTAGCAACAGAACTGCACTTAGGGAAGATTAAGAGGACACGCTGTTTTGGATTAAACATTTTTGAGACGACTGGATTAGGATTCGTCATAAAGTGCTTCATTTTTTTCAAAACCATTCAATAAATATTTTATTTTTACATCCAGGTTATTAAACTAATGCTGTGTGTGTGTGTGTGTGTGTGTGTGTGTGTGTGAGAGCGATACTTTAATGAACACACACAGGTATGTTAAAAGAATAGTAGAGGGCTACACTGCTCTCAGCCAATCAGAACACACCGTACAGGTATAGTAATATACTTGTGGTTGTTTGAAGAAAAAAAATGCTTCCTGGTTGTGAATTTACAATTTTTAATTAAATAATAAATTAGAAAACATTTTCTTATTATATATATATATATATTATATATATATATATATATATATATTTATAGGGGCGGCACGGTGGTGCGGTGGTTAACACTGTCGCCTCACAGCAAGAAGGTCCTGGGTTCGATCCCCGGGTCACCCAGGGTGCC
>JAQMYM010000037.1:23441688-23462553 GCA_030014255.1 Parauchenoglanis ngamensis | reverse complement strand
TCCCTCTCCCTCTCTCTCTCTCTCTCCCTCTCCCTCTCCCTCTCTCTCTCACTGATATTTGATTGATTGACCCGATAAAGGGGGTTTTAAATTCTAAAAATTTATCTCCCTTTCTCAGCCTTTCATTTTTTGTCTCTCTGTCTCACTTTCTCTTATTCCCTCTACTTTAAAGTTTTTTCTTTCTCTGTCACTCTTTCCCTCTCTGTCTCTCTCTCTCTCTCTCTCTCCCTCTCTCTCTCTCTCTCTCTCTCTGCTCTCTCTTTTTTCTCACGTTCCTCCATTTTGTTCTTCTGCCCCGGACTCTTTGTCCCCACACCTTTAACTGTTATACCCTTCTTTTTTTCTGACCTCTTTCATTTTTTCTGCTTTAGGCTATCCCTCGTTCCCCACTTGCTCCTGTCCATTTACTTTCTTTCAGACTTCATTTTTCATGTCATGATCCAACTTTGTCCTTTCTACCCATATTCTATTTTAAATTAAAATGTGTCCTACCGCAGATGGCGAAGTGAAAAAACAAGTGAAATTATTTATACGGTTGAGTGTGGAAATGAATTGAATTAAATAATAAATTAACATGTAAATAAATATATTTAAAAATCATTTGCCTTTAATAAATACATTAAAGTTCTTTTCATCATCTGATCATCAGATGTAGAGGTTTTAGAGGCTCAGCGCAAAACAAATTAGTGTTATGTTGATTTTCTTTATTTTTTTCCCTATTTGGTTCTGATTGTGGTTCTGATTGTGGTTCTGATTGTGGTTCTGATTGTGGTTCTGATTGTGGTTGTGATTGTGGTTGTCTCAGGCGAGCCGCTCCTTCGGCAGAGTTCTCGGTAGACCGAACTCGTCACCTCATGTCCTTCCTGACCATGCTTGGGCCGAGTCCCGACTGGAACGTGGGTCTCTCGGCTGAAGATCTCTGTACGAAGGAGTGCGGATGGGTGCAGAAGCTCATCCAGGACATGATCCCGTGGGACGCCGGGACCGACAGCGGGGTCACCTACGAGGTCAGTGTCTGACTGAGCGATGCGTGTTATTCAGCAAGTCCTGTGTGCCACTTTAACTGATTTAACTACAAAGAGTTTCTGTGCTGAGAATCTGGATCAGGGCTGAACTCTTCACTCGACTGAAAACCATCAGGAACATTTACTAAGTAAAATACCAGTAAAGGAGCAGTAAAATCCCAATACCAGTATTACCAATGCCATTTTATTTATTTTCTTATTTCTCTCTCCCTTCCTATTTTTAATTCTTTCTTTTCTTACTTACTCTGTTTCTTCCGTACTCTCTTGCGTTCTCTCTTTCTGCTGGTTCACTGGTTTTTTCCTCTCTCTCTCACTTTCTTGAACTTGAACTTGAACTTTCTCCCTTTTTCCTTCCTTTCTTCAGTATATACAAAAAAAAATCTAAATTAAAAAAGCAGTTCTTCTTTGATGTGATTCTGCTTCTCTGTATAATACACTGATAAAACAGCAACATCTGAAACACATAAGACAAAATAAAGAAGATATATAATTTTACGAGTTGGGATTTGGCCAGAGCTTTTAGAGCCGATGCTCTCAGGATGATTCTGCCATCTGCTGGTGCTCTGGATAAAATGTACTAAATAATATGAAATAAAACACAGACAGGGATTTAGGCTTGTTTTGTTGTTGTTCTCTGCAGCTTTTAAGACTAAATAAATTAAGTAACGGATTGATGATTGACAGGTCTTCGATATTAGTGTACAGCAAATTATTGAAATTGTGCTGTTGTTCTTCATTCAGTCTCCCAACAAGCCGGCGCTTCCTCAGGAGAAGATTCGTCCTCTTACGAGTTTGGATCACACCCAGAGCCCGTTTTATGACCCGGAGGGCGGAGCTATTACGCCGGTGGCCAGGGTGGTGGTGGAGAGAATCGCCCGCAAGGTCTGTCCTGTCATCACTCGTCACATGATTTTTATTTTAATGTTTTTCTTTTAATTTTATGAGCTTTTTTGGAGAGAATCTGAGGAGTATGCAGTAAACAGGTGCAGGGCTTTTCAACCAGTGGCGCATGAGCAGCTGTGCGTCAAAAAGCACACACAAAACAAGTTCAAACTAAACAAAGGGTTGGTTCGCATTCCCAAAAAGGGTTAGCGTTCCCACATTACATACTTTTCATTCACTAACTCAGCTTTAATGCCCTTGTTTAACTTCCACTCTGTAGTTTAGTGTTCAATCACTAGTTTAGCCTTTCACTTACTAATTAAACATCCACTTACTACTTTAGCTTTCACTTGCTAAACTAAATAAAGGGTTGGTTTGTATTCCTAAAAAGGAAATTCACTAGATTAGCATTAATGCCCGAGTTTAGCTTCAACTCTAAAGTTTAATCTTCACACGTTAGTTTAGTTTTCATTCTCTAGTTTAACTTCCATTCTCTGGGTTACTTTACATGCTGTAGTTTAGCTTTCACTCTATAGATTTGTGTTTTAATTTTTTTCAGGGTGAGCAGTGCAACATCGTGCCTGATAACGTTGACGACATTGTGGCAGACATCGCTCAGGAGGAGAAAGAGGAAGGTCTGTGTTTTCATAATCTTCGCCAGGAACTTGATTTAGAAGCTACAGCTTTATCTCTGACAGTTAGAAAGCACCGACACCGGAGGCTCCTTCCATAAAAACACATTTCCCCTCACTGAAAACATCGACGTTATGTTAATCGGCTTTTTGTGGCACATCCGCTATAAATAAGCTGTTACTATAGAAACCATAACCCGTGACCAATCCCAATTGAGAATTCATCTCTTTCTGTTCTTTTCACTCATTCAGACGACACCCCAGAGACGTGTATTTACTCCAACTGGTCTCCGTGGTCGGCCTGCAGCTCCTCCACCTGTGAGAAAGGAAAGCGGATGAGGCAGAGGATGCTGAAGGCTCAGCTGGACCTGAGTGTCCCCTGTCCACACACACAGGACTTCGAGCCGTGTATGGGGCCTGGCTGCAGTGACGAGGGTATCACACACGCTTCACGTTAGCGATTACAGCTGAGCTACGACACAGTGCAAGTTCTCTAGCTGTTCTGAGTTATCCAGCTTCTCATATCTCAAATATAAGAAAACCTTGAAATTACATCGAATATGTGAGGTTCAAAGTCTAAATATTCTCAGGTTTAATTCTACTCATATTCTCAGTTTTAATTCAATATTCTTGAAATATTTTGTTTCATAATCTTAAGTTTAACTCAATATTCTGGCTTTGGTTCTGACTGTATTTCTCAGGTTTAGTTCAAAATTCTTAGTTTTAATAGTTACAGAACTAATAGTTAATAAAAGGTCAATAATTTTATTAATATATTTTATATTATATTATATTATAATTATATATAATTATATATTATAATATATATTATATATATTTTTTATTTTATAATTTATATAATATATTAATTATATTGTTAATAATATTGTATAATAATTTTCTAATAATATTTTTAATATTACTATTATTATATATCATCATAAATCAGGTTTATTTCTTAGGTATGATGCAAATTTGGTCAGGTTTTAATTCTATAGTCTCAGTTTTAAAGGTTTAATCCCATATTTTCAGGTTTAATCCTACTTATACTCTCAGGTATAATCAGAAATCTTGGGTTTAATTCCACTTACATTCTCAAGTTTATTTTAATATTTTTAACTTGTAATATTCTCAAATTTAATCCAATATTCTCAGTTTATTTGTTTTATAAATTCTCAGGTCTCTATGTATGTATATAACTGTGTGGCAGATGCATCGACGTGTATGATGTCAGAGTGGATCACCTGGTCTCCATGCAGCGTGTCGTGCGGAGCGGGCATTCGCTCCAGGGAACGTTACGTAAAGCAGTTTCCTGAAGATGGTTTTGCCTGCACTCTCCCCACTGAGGAGACTGAGCCGTGCACCGTCAACCAGGACTGCTGTGAGTAAACACATTCTTACTTAAAGGTTCCTCACAAGCCTCATACATTCGTTCCATGTTGGCAAAATCATTTTTATTGTTACCTTTTACTTAAAAATGTTTATATGTAAAGATTTCCATCAATCCAAATGATATCACTCTGTCACGTGTAATCAAACTTTACATGCAACGGTGTGGAAGCTTTCCATCCTGCCAGTGTTAAAGGTCACAGAATTAGCTGTAGATTTATTAACTTACTTGTGTTTAAAAAGTCTTTAATTATGTCTGTTTCTCAGGTGAGAGACGATTAACGCTAAAGTGCAAAGGAAACTTTTATCTTTGTCTTTTATTATTATTATTATTATTATTATTATTATTATTATTATACAATTTGCTTTATACTATGCATTTTATAAATGATCTTTTCTTTCTTAATAGTGAAAATATAACACTTAAAGGTTTTATTAAATTATTATTATTATGAATCTACTAAATCCAATAATACAAAAACAATAATAATAATATAAGGTTGTTTGCATATGGTTTTCCAATTATATTCTAATATTCTACAAATTGTTTCTAAGTAGGTTTTAATAGATACATTAATTACACGTTATCTCTCAATAATTTATGGACAGATTATAAAATGAGTTTATAAGATGGGTTTACTAACAAATATTCCAACTTTAAAAGTAATTGAATTCAATAATGTACACAGCAATTATTCTTCTATTCTTTTATTGATTTATTAACTTCAACTTTACTCTTACAAAAAGGGTTCCTTAGTATAGTTAAGTCTTCTTAGCCTCCTAAAACAGTTCTAGATGAGTTAAACACTCTGATGTAGGATTCTTCTTAGAACTTTGAACGTTTCCCCAGATGGACAACCAAAAAGTCAAATAAAGGCTAATATATGTCCCATGAGGGAGTGCAAGGAACACAAATGTGGGCGCTTGGCATGTGCTTCATTAGGGTGAGGACAATCCATAGTGCAGGTATGAACAACAAAGGTACACAGAACAGGTAGGCAAGAATAAACAGGAATTAAAAAAAAAAAAAAAACTGCACAGGAAGCCAAAAAAACAAGGCCTGGAACTTAATGACACTAAACAGTAAATACAATTTTACAGTGAAATAGAGACATTAAGGGCTAAACACAGAACAGGTGCACAAATTATGATAACAAACCAGTGATGGGACAGGGGTGGAAACAGGTGGAAACAAAATCACATGGAGGACTAGGAGCACACACACACACACACACACACACACACACACACACACACACACACACAGCACTCAATGGGAAATTTTACAACTGAATAATTATTGCGATTAATGGCTGTTCATATATGATACAAAGGTTGTTAATAAATGTGCTATAATATATATGATCTGGTACACGTACATTAATTGATCATTAAGGGCATTAGTTAATTAGTTGGACCGTATTGTAAGGTGTTACAGATTTTTGTAAATAAATAAAATTAACATCTATAAATGTTGTGTATGTTGTGTAGCTCCTAGCAGTTGTCTCGTGACTGAATGGGGCGAATGGGACACTTGCAGCGCCACCTGTGGGCTGGGCATGAAGCGTCGAGAGCGCATGGTCAAAATGCCTCCATCTGATGGATCGATCTGTGAGGCTGAGGTGGTTGAAGTGGAGAAGTGCATGATGCCCGAGTGCCGTGAGTCAAAGCGTGCATGCATACAAACAGACCATTTAATATTTATTTACATTAATCACACAGTCTGAGGCTCACTATTGCCCTTACAGTAGGGTCCAGAATAATAACAATAAAAATAATAATAATAAGTCATTTATACTACTATTTATACATCACACTTCAGATATGCTAAAGCATAACTCAGTGTTATTTTACGGTAAAGACCTACACATTTCTGAGGAGAAAGGAATGAAAAGAAAGAGTTTAAAAAAATAAACAATAAATAAGAAAATTGAGAAAGAAAATAAATATAAATTTAAGAAATACAAATCTAATCAACGGTGTAATGAGCTTTTCAAAAATCTATTTTTAATTTCATTTTGAGTTAAATTTGAAATATCATCTTGTTGTTGCTATAAGTTAATACTTACTATTCATTAATATATATGACAAATGGTTTCTTTGTTATGTATATACACTGGATGGAATAAAAGCAGTTTACTGTAAATGCCTGAACAGAATTCACAACACTTACTTTCTGTCTATTGACACCGAAGCTTATAGAGGTTGACAATTTTCAAGGGTATAAACTGAGACCCTTGTTTTGACAGCATGTTCCTGTGGTAAAGATGGACATGTTGTTTTGACAGATACCATCCCATGCTTGTTGTCTCCGTGGTCTGATTGGAGTGACTGCAGTGTGACATGCGGTAAAGGAACCCGAACTCGGCAGCGTGTACTCAAATCCCCGGTGGAGCTGGGCGAGTGCAGCGAAGAGCTGGAACAAGTGGAGAAATGCATGCTGCCAGAGTGCCGTGAGTGACACACACACACACACACACACACACAGACCATAATTATGACATGATACATCTGTATTTACCACAGGCATTGCAATGTACTGAGCACATTTAAGTACTCTGCTGTTATGTAATAGTCTTAGGTCTTGGCTGGTAAGGGAGGAAACAAAGGAAAGTATAATCTGTTAGTTTGTCTGGAAATCAAATCAATTCATGTATTGACTTCATTGTAGTTTGTATAAAATTTTGTTGTAGATACTGAATATTGTAACGTTTTGGACAAAGTGTACACATATGCATGTTTGTGGTTTATAATTACAACTTACACCCAACATCAGTGTCTCAGAACTGTCTCAGGTTACAAAGACCTGTGTACCAATGTAGACAAGCCCCACGTGCACCAACTCCACTTCTTTACTCCTTTTCACAGCCTAACATGCTCCACTTCCCTAAGCCCCACCAACTCCCCACAAACTCCACCTATTCTTAGAATACCTTTCCAAATCTCACATGCAACAGAAAGGACCAAATCAAGGCAATAACTCCTTAGCCTTGTGTTTAGTCCTGAAAAATATCTGAAATCTCATCTTGTCCAAGGCTTTCCAGTTCTCGACTGGGAGAATGGGGCACCATCTCTTTCCTTCTCGCTTGGTTGAGTGTTAAGTTGATTTCTGGTCTGCATGAATCATCACATTCTTCCAGTCTGGTCCTCGAAAATGACTCTTCATCCCCCTGACCCTGAGGAGTCTCTACCAGCTGGTGGTGAAGGGTGTTCAGCTCCACCAAGGTTGGTGCTCAGGGTCGTTCCGCTCTAAGAGGTCTGCATCTATACTTGGTGACGCATGTTCAGCTCCTCCAGGGTGGATTGGATAGACTAGTCATGATAGTCATGAATTGACTACACTAAATTACCCCTACTTGTGAATCATTGTGTACATAGTACCCTGTAGTGGATTGGCATCTCATACAGGGTTCATTCCCACCTCATACCTGGTGTTACTGGGATAAAGCCTGGATCCACCATTACGCTGACCAGGATAAAGCAGTTACTGCTTTAGCCTCTAGCCTTATCAGCCCTTCTCTATGAAGTGCAATATAAGGGGGCATGACCGGGGGTTTTGTGGACGGTGCATGCATCACTGTGATGGGATATGTGTCCAGGTTCCCATATCACACCAGCATACATTCCAGTAAAAATTGGATCCACTTCAAAGTGGTCTACACACTGCTTGCCATTAAATTCCCTTTAATCTCTTTTTGAACACCTCCGAGCTACTATTTGCTATAGAAGCCATCCACTAATTCAACACTCTTTGATTCGATCTAATGTTCTTCCCCATGAACCACGTATCATTTTCTTTTTTTCGCAGCTCTGAATCATTGAGTTGAATCATCAGTCTAACCAGATTGGGAACCAGCCTCACAGGGCAGTACCACTGTGTCTTTCCTCAAACAGAAGTATACAGGTATAAACAACTGATCATTGTTTTCTTCCCCCGTTCTCTATTTTTCTCCGCAGCGTTAGACTGTGTGATGTCTGAGTGGTCCGAGTGGTCAGAGTGTAATAAGTCATGTGGAAAGGGTCAAATGATCCGGACACGGATGATAAAGCTGGAGCCTCAGTTCGGGGGCGAGACCTGCCCTGAGATTGTCCAGAGGAAGAAGTGCAAGATCAGGAAGTGTAATCAAGGCAGCACCCACAGTGATGAGAGAAAAAAACGCAAAGAAGCCAGACAGAAGAGGAAGAACAGCCAGGGCAGATTGGAGTGGATTGACGAGCTCGCAGGTGAGGGGCATTAATCGCAAGTATCATTTTGAACTATTGCCCCTCTCATTATGATTTTACAGTAATGTATTAAACAAGTCCATGATTATTTGTACTTATCTCATGAGAAGCTTTTTAACTGAAAGGTAGTTTTCCTTCTGTACCTTCATGCGTCATCACTTGTAGGTGCAATCCCATTATTGTCTTTTCCAGACACGAGATCTATTAAAAGGCAAACTTTGGGAACTGGCTGTGATATTAATGGAACTCTTGTCTGATGAAAAATATAATACTAATTATTAATTATACTTGGTGGCCCAAATCAGAAATGAAGCCTCATTGAAAAGTGTATAAAGAAGGAATAAAACACGGCTATTGTAGGAAAAATAATCAACGAATGCCAGGGTGGTTTGATGAAAAAGGAATTACTTTCTTATATCAGCATGACCAAATTATTCCTCTTACACCACAGGCATTTTCCAATAGAAACATTTTTTTTATCTCTTTGTAGTTATTGTAGATGTTTTGGAATGTCTAGGCATATAATGGTTCACCCAATTCATGACTCGATTCGATTCACAATACTGGTTCATGATTTGAATTTTCTGTGACATTTTTGAAGAAAAGAAAAAAAAGGAAAATTTTATCACCAAAAAAACATGCAACGTTTATTTTCATATTCATAAACAATTTATTTTGTTGAATTAAAAAAATACACTTTTGTTTCATTTACTTAATAACCAACAATAATTATTTGCAAACATTTTGTAAAGGCTGGAATAAAATAGAATATACTATTAACTAAAAATTCATTTTATTAAAAATGAAAACTACCTGCTTTCGGCAGTCAGTAAAAAAGATTTCTCACTGAATCTGTTTGTAAATGAACACAAAAGCTCTTTCCCATTTTAGATGTTTTTTTTGGTTGTTTGTGTTTTCACGTCATTAGAGCTGTGTTACGTCCACTTAAAGTGACATCACATGCCTCTCTCTTGCCCTCTGCTGTGTAAACAATGCAATTACAGCTGCGTATAACTAAAACCTTAATTGCGGTTCATTTTTATTCCCATCGATTCAAAGCGTCATAAATTTGTTTTGTAACAAGTCGATGCACAATATATCGTTATGTCTAGGAATGTTCATGAAACATATTTGTTCCTGTTCTCAATTATGTTATGGCGGCGACTTTTTCCTCCAGGATGCAAAATGAAGCCGTGGTCTGCATGGAGCGACTGTACCAAGTTGTGTGGCGGAGGGATCCAAGAAAGACTAATGACGGCCAAGAAGAGATTCAAGAGCACACAGTTAACCAGCTGCAAGGACAGGAAGGAGATCCGTGCCTGCAACGTCCATCCCTGCTAAGTGATGCGAGGGATTATGGGAAGGGACTTGAAGTGATGAGGATGTTGGGTGGGGGGTATGGGGTATTGGGTTCAGGATTGAGTGTTGGTCGCGACTTTCTTTCTATGGTTCATTGGTCTCTTTCAACCTGTTTAGGGTTGGCAGCAGTTTGGTAATTTTTTACTTTTCTTTCTTTTTTTTTACTAGAATGTAGTATAGTGGTAATTTGTCATATAAAAGAAATGCAGAGCAATGCTTAGAGTTGATGTTAAAGTTCTGTCTGATTTCTAATTTGTAGTACATTTCTATCTGAAAGTGGCTTATTAGAAAAAAAGTTCCGTAAGTTCCGTTGAAGTCAAAAGATTTAATATTTACCTTTACACAATGTGGACGATGCTACATAAAATGGTCTTTTTTTTTTTTGTAGTCAACAAAAATGTAATTTTCCTCTCATTGATCCATTCATTTTTTATTTATTTATTTTTTTAAATAAAAAGCAAACAACACTGTATGCAGTAACCTGAGTGCAAAAGTTTGCATACCCATTAGGACAAAATAAAGAAGACAAAGGGGTTGTTTACCTTTTGCTTACATAAGTGTTTCTTTCCATAATATTGCAGTATTAATTGTAATATTCAGATTGGTGTTATGGAATGTGATTTAAGAGAAATTCCTTTCTAAAGCTAATTGGGAATGCTAACTTTTGCACTGTAATTCTCCAGACAAAAATATGAAAATCATTCCATTTTAATGAATTTGTTTAACACTCAGAATGCATCATTAATACAATTACTTTATCACATAGAAATCACCAGTGTATCTTTGTCTGGATCTTTAGTTGCTGAGTCTGGTGTTTCAGACAGAAATATCACTTTATGCACATTGCTGTACTGAATTAAAGTCTTGGAGGTTCATTGCTAACTTATGTGTAATAGATCATTAAGGTTCTCTGCTACAGTAGACACTTGGACTGGATTCTGTCGGACTTGTAAATTGGATAAAAGTGAATGTTATGTTGTGTTCAGTGTACAAACAGCACAAAACGGACCAAAGACAGGAACATTTGCTGGTACAAACATTGACTTCATTGAAAAACTGTAACGATCAACAATAGTTATTATTATTATTCATATTATTCAACATTTTTAATTTGTAGAGATGTAACCAGAGCCATAAGACATGCAAGGTCAAGACCTCATGTTTCTAGCCACAGCAAAAATCTGACGCATTAGCATACCAGTTTCAAGCTAACTAGCAGCATAACAACATGCAGAGTTCTTATCATTCTGTGAAACTGCTTGTGCGATGTTTAATTTTTAAAACATGGATAAATGTTTTAACAATTGTATGATAACTGGTCACTATGGATACGAATGTTTTATGACATTCCTATAAATCAATAATGGATTTGAGCCAATTGAATGGATAACAGTAGCGTTAGCATTTTATGAGTCTTTTACGGGAAAGCAAAGCACAGCTGAACAGCCATTTTCTAAGCCGAAGAATATTTCTAGGAATATTCATTTTTAATCCATTGTGACTTTTTATCCAGCTCTATAGACAGATTCCATTTTACTTGTTTCATTCTGATTCCATGCATTTACTTCTCTTTTCTTTTTCCTCAATTTGAGTGTATCAAAGATTCTTACCAAAGTGTCGTGTCAGTCTTTTCTAGTTGTTTGTTACCATCTTTGCTCCCTGACATTAAAAAAAAAAAAGAAATACTCTGAATATTTTGGAATATGCCACCTTTACAATAAAAGTGATTGTGATCAAGTGCCCAAGTTCTTTTTGGATAATGTGTAAAAATGCTAATATAAACTGTACTATTCATTGTTATTGGTGATATTGTTGAAAAATTAAATAGTTACATCAGTAGAGCCAAAACATTTATTCATATTCATTTAAAAAAAAATCAATGAATTAGTTATTAGAATCACATATTAATTAAATGTACATACATTTTGACATTTTAAACTTCTCTGCACCCAAACAAACCTCCCTCAGTCTACAGTTCCTGTTTAGTTGCTGAATAAATGATACTGATTACTGAATAAATCAGGAGGCACAGTGATGCGTTCCTGTCAGTTTAATCCTGAGCTCAGGTTGCTGTCTATGTGGGTTTCCTCCTAGTTTTTGTTTTCTGAAACAGTAGTCCCAGGTACAGTGTGTGCAGTTTTATAAGAAAATGAGCTGTGCGTCTTTTTTTTTTTTGTCTGAAAAATGATCTCTTTTGTAATATGCAACTTTCCTTACTGATATACTAATATATTTAAATACAAATTATTTTTTGGGAAGAGTAATGTTTTGAAATCTAAAATGTTTCCATACTCACACAATAGTGCAGAATTCATAAAATAAATGAGTAATAGGTGCCAAGACTTTTGCACAGTGCTGTATGTCTGTAGAAATGTTTGAATCTCCAAACGTTATGGACTTGATTATTTTCTGTTGCTGGGAAAAAAAAGAAAAGGAAAAAAAAGGAGTTTTCCTCTGTATTTCCACCAGATGGCGCCATCAGATTGCTAAAGAAACTTTTACCAAAATAAAAAAAAAAAATTACAAGCGAATTTTATGTATAGTTCCATCAAAATTATTTTACACGCTTTAAATAATATAGTGAGACATAAAATATATAATAGCTATACACTTTTTTATTAATTTTTTTTATAGCAGGTTAATTGTGTGAATACTGTATTATTATTATTATTATTATTATTATTATAATAATCTGGATGAAGTATGAAAGGTCCTGTAAAAATGTGAGATAAAACTATATTTACTTTGATTCATCCCATCACAAATAAAATAATTCTCTCTCATCTCATCAATTTACTTCTAAATTTCTTAAAAAGAAATATTTGTATTTTTGTATAAAAAAATCTAGAGCTTTGAAGTAGTGAAAAAAACCTACAATGCAGAACACAAAATATTAAAAATCAATGAAGGCACTTGGCACCACTGGAAATCAGATGCGTAGCTTAATTACATAATATACAAAGTATTCTTCTTATTCTTATATTCGATCTTATACTGGGACTACTGGACGGGTCTCTGACCACATGGTGGCGTCTGAGGACCTGTAAAATCCACACTGACATCACTCATGACCTGAACATCAAACGCTCTCCGCAGATAAAAACAGAGAGAGACCTACAGAAGGACAACGTCAATAGCTGAACACTAATCGCTACCGGTTAAATGTGAAGAAACAAACAAACAAACAAACAAAACCCTCACAACATTCTTTGACTTGCAGTGTTGCCGTGGTAACCGACTCTACACCTAGCTCTAAACCTGCACGCTGCGGTCCCTTTGGAGCACTTTGACTTCCTTTTTTTTTCTCTGCATGGCTCCAGCGAACACGCAAACATTACCACAAACATGATCAGCCTGGTGTGTTAATCAACCGCATGGAATCTGAAAATTAAATCCTGGTCAGTTTTGAACTCTGGTATTTAGACATCTGTTTAAACTGGCTCACTGTAGTGTTTTCTCAGTGATGTTCAGGCTTTAACTATTGAAATCGTCTTATTTATCATACATGTATATCCCTTGAGGATTTGTTGTCTGTTTCTGTACTGTAAAGGTTCTATGTGGAGCCCTACAGAGGTGTGTCCTGGTCAGGAAATAAATCAACACTTTATTAAACAAAGAACCTTAAAAACCTTTTTTTCCCCCAAAAGTGTAATATGAGTTTGGGTTCCGACTGAGAATCTGAGTTCTGGTTACTCCATCTGTACATGCGAGTATCCTTCAGATTCTCCGGTTTCCTCCTTGCACATATCAGCAGGCAGACTGGCTATGATAAATTGCCCTTAGCATGAATGTGTGTGAATTGTTGTTATTTCCACCTCAGCGTTCCTGGGACAGACTCCCGATCCACCGTGACCCTGACCAGGATAAAGCGCTTACTGAAGATGAATGATGAATGAATGAACATTTCACCTATGCAGCTATTTATTTTGTGTGTTTAATAATACAAAAGAGGAAATGATGTACATATGAAAGACAAGTCTTGCCCCCAACGTTGCACCAAATCATGAGAAGTCCCAGTCTGTCGGACGTCCGGGAGTCATGAGCTCTCTCTAGTGCACGTCGTGCCACAGCGATACTTCTGGGTTTCTTGCCAGTGGAATTCATTTCCCAGAAAGCACTGCACAGCACACATACATGGCCACCATGAGCTACAAAACCCAGCACCTCTGTCACCTGTTCCATATTTACGGAACCTCACATACACTCAGTTTGCGGAGTATTGTCTAACGTAAACGTTTTCTGGACCCTGCCCTGTTTTCTGGTTTATTGTATTTGGAAATTGCCTACATTGAGTTGTTCGCTGATCGCCTTACCTTGTGCCTGTTTTGGACTATGAGTGTGCCTTACATTTGGGATTTTCCTTGTCTGTATTCTCAAAAAATCATTTTACCTGCATTTGCATCCTTCCTACCTCCCTGTTCGTAACACCTAGTCTGAGTTACATCTGGCTTTAAACACATATTAATCTACTTTCTGTTATGAATATAAAGTATTTCATTGCAGCACTTTATCTACAGATAAATTTGTCCCGCACTGAAATTTAACCTTAGAGCAAAATAAAGGGAAAAAAAGTGGGAAGTGTAGCAGAAACATTTTCTCATTCACGCAATTAACCATTAACATTAAGTAATGTTTAGTTAATGTTCACATTATACATCATAATGGAGAAAAATCTCAGCGATCTCAGCGGCACAGTGGCTTTCGTTGATCTGTGGGATTTTCACACACACTAGGTGTTTACACACAATGTTGTGAAAAACAACACAAAAACCAACCAGTGACTTACATTTCTGCTGTAGTGTTGAAGAAAAGGTTCAGAGAATAGTCAGACGAGTCTGAGCTCACGGGAAGGCTGGAGTAACTCAAGTAAGCACTCTGTGCACACGTGGTGAGCGGAAAAGCATCTCAACACATCAAACCTTATCGACGGTGAGCTACAGCAGCAGAAGACCTGACTATGGATGGGGTTCCAATCCTGTGTGCCAGGAGCAGGAACATGAGGGCTGAACACTGGGGGCTGAAACTCTGCTCAAAATCAGCGACGTTTTTCACTTTAATCCAAGGGTTCATTTTTTTTAGTGCGCATTGTGTAAAAGTAAAAAAAACCCTTCTGATTTATTTGATAAATTGGGCTATTTTGAATTTGCAGATGTCTAGATTCAGTATAGTATCCAGTGTTATATTATTCATGTTATGGCTTTAAATAATTGTCTGGAAAGAAATGGGAATGAAATAATAAAATATCTTGAATGAAACCAGTCGTGCAGACCTTTATTTGGAATTTGTGCAAGCAATGGAAAAAAATGTAAATGAGGCACTTCAGTAAGGAATTAATTTATTTACTTTAACACGACTAAAACACCTCAAGGCACCTTTTAATGTAATTGCATGTGTGTGCAATCTTATGAGTGGACTCATGATACCATTCCAACACACCTTCTGATTCATAATGATAATGATAATGATGAGGAGGAGGAGGATATAATGTATGTATCTATCATATGAAGTGATCTCTTCTGTCTCTATGGTAACCAGAAACCGTGTTCCCTCCCGCCTAAACGACATCGGCGTCTCCGAGCGCGGCCTCTAATTGTCGTGTTGATGTGCCGTTAGCTCGGGTTCTAGCAGCACATCAAAGAGTTCGTGAGTGGGGGAACGTGGGTAATAAACACAGGCTCGTTTGATTTGGCTGTTGATTTCCTTCCTTTTTCATTCTCTCTCTCTCCTGCTGTGTTGTTCTCTCTCTCGCCCTCTCCCCCTCTCTCTCGCGCAGGTGTAGCAGGTGCGAGCTCACAGCCGATCGCTTCACAGTTCACGCTGTCAACTTTATCAGAATAAATGGAGCCTGAGGAGCTCCGGCACTGCCTGACTACCCCACGACCCAGTGATCTCGGTAAAATCCTCCTAATCTCAGCAGCTCATGTGTGTTATCAACTGTGAGCATGGATGTTTTGGGAATTCTGTACCTCGTAATCAGTCTAGACTGCAGTATCAGCGTTCATCTCTTCAAGAGCGGCCTGAAAATGATGACGAATTATTAATAATAGTGACGTGATTATGGTGTTTTGTTCCTCTTACACCACACCGGTGATTAATGGACACTTTTTACCCATTTATGGTCAACATTTAATGCTGTGGAATGGCCTTAAGACAGGTTTTTCTTTTCACATCTCACGTTATAGCAGCTATAAACAGTTGTTCCCGTGCCAGCTTCACTTTTTTCCCCTCTCTTGAAGTCCAAAACATGCAGCTTGATTTCTAAAAAGCAGAAACTCGTCTGTCCTGAAGATGCCAGAAATGTTAAATGTACAGATTTACCTCCAGAGACTCCTTACATAAATGTCAAATAAACACGTCTTTACAGAAAACGTCATCAATTTTATAAATCTTTATGTTATCATGTAGCATCTGCTGTATACGTCCCCGTGAGTGAGATGTTACTATAGAAACAATAACGCATTCTGACCAATCAGAATCCAGAATTCAACCACTGTGTAGTCAGATCATGTCTAGTCTCTAGAATTGTCAAGTTTGATAATAAAAAATAAAATGAAAATTGTTCATTAAAAAGTAAATAATGATAACATTTTTCTCCAAAAGCTTCAGGAGAAACAGAAATCTGGAGTAAGATTGATTGGATTTTTTTTAATTCTTTGTCATTGCTGTCGTTCATCCTACTTTTTAATTTCAGTAACTTTTGTAATTAAATGTTTCATCTTCGTGGACAAAAACTGCTTCTTGTAGTACATTTTTAGGCTAATATAATACTAGCTAATGACTAAATGAATGAAGCACAATAAATATATTCATTATTAATCGTAAAGTTGTTAAACAAGTCGAATGCATTATGATTTTCTATCCGTTTTATCGACTGCATAAGTTTCATCTCGCCAACACGCATCGGCTGCAAGACTTTAATTAGCTTATAATTAAAACTGCACGGTTTCAGAACCTTTTAGAAAGCAATTCTTTAGAAAACTTAGGAAATTATCGCACTCGTGTTGAAAAGTGAAATTTAATGAGGGGGGAAACAAACAAACGAAACAAAACGTTCATTTTCATTTATAAAAGCTGTTCAGTTTTCAAAACACAAAGGTGATATTTTCCTTTTAATTCAAGTTTTAATTGCTTCCAAAAGGTTTTACAGTTTCCAGACTAAAATCCTCATTCTTTTCCATGAACTAAATCTATAAAAAGTAAAAAATATTGTCTGTTTTTTCATGAAATGACTAAAATGAAAACCAAATTCAAGTTAGCTGTAACATTTTTAACACATTCCAAATTTCTACTGGACTGGAAATAAGCTGAACATGATGAAAATCTGGAAGTCATTCACCATATGTCTGAGGAAAGAAGCACAATAATGTATAAAGCATCCTTGTATTAATTTGTGAATGATTCATTGTTGTATCGTTTCTTCATTTCATGCTCACATACAGATATCTTGAATATCATTGCATTAATAACATAGTGATGGTATCTAATGCTTCATGCCAACGTGCTATTTCTCAATTCTGCATCATTAGCATATTAGCACCAGGCCCAAACGTAATATCACACGAGCGCTGATGAGACCAG
Source organism: Parauchenoglanis ngamensis (assembly GCA_030014255.1). Lineage (NCBI taxonomy): Eukaryota > Metazoa > Chordata > Actinopteri > Siluriformes > Auchenoglanididae > Parauchenoglanis > Parauchenoglanis ngamensis. The sequence goes on along the minus strand of JAQMYM010000037.1, from coordinate 23,445,464 downwards.
TGCGTCATATAAATGCTGAGGGAAACGTGGCTGTATGGAAACGTTCAGGGATTCCAGCTATGAATCATTTGCATATGACCCTTTTCCTCACTCTTACACACACACACACACACACACAACAGTCCAAAGTCATATAATCATCTTAATTAGTGCTAGCAGGTGGCCTGTAATCTTTGCACATCTTATCAAGAGTTCACATTTAATCAGCGACTCCAAATTATCACTACAAGCTTTCCGATGTTGATTACCAATCAGCCCGAATCCATAAAGGACGGAATTTCTCCTGCATTTCTGTTTTAGAGGCCCCGACGACGTTCCCATTTTGGGCTCCATAATTCGCAGGAAACAAACTAATGCTTTTTTTCTGTTTGCTCCCAGTTGCTAGTTTTGTGCTCAGAAATAAACGTGCCGAGTAATTTTATTAACCTCCTGTTCCTGTCATCACATTCCTCCATCCAAATAATAATAATGCAATACTAATGACGGAGTATTTTATCTGTAAGAAATAAAAACAGGGTCAGTGATTTAAGGACCAAAGATATATTAATATTCAGATATTACGTATTGTAGATGCTTACGTAGACTTTCTGGGCTCCCCTTTCAGAATTTTTATTATTTAAATTTTTTAAAAATATTTTTATTAGTATTTTTTATTATCTTCTAGCTAACAGAAGAACTAGCCCATGAGCCAGGGGAAGAAAAGGTAAGGATGTAGCATGCTTTTCTTTCCTATCACAATGAAAAATATGAAAAATAAAAATATAATCTAATACAGCAAAACATTAAGGATAAGATGGTGAGAACTAAAACAAATCTAGTCTTGGTAGTTATTACAGTAGACTGGTGTAATATGTATTAGTTAAATTAGTGCTTATCACATTAATTACTTTAACAAAATGTCTTCAGCATTACATACAATGGCACTTGATGCAGCGCATCGGATTAATTTATTTATTTTAGTTTTTATTTCGTGCATTGTACACACAACGTAATGACGTCACAAGATACTAAATCAAGTTCCTGAAATTATAATGTGTGCGTGCGCGATACAGTACCAGTCAAAAGCCCAGACGCAGCTTCTTATTCAATGCTTTTCTTTATTTTTATCTCTCAGAAGACACTTCAAGTGTTAAAGTCATGATGTTCTGTCGTTTCTCGACGTAATATAACTTACTCCAGTTGTGGAACAGAGCTATTTACTGTACACCAACACGACCTCCACACAACACCACTGATGATCTCAAACACATTAAGAAGTACCTTAAAAAAGTATTCATACCCCTGAACTTTTCCACATTTAGTCACGTTACAACCACAAACATAAATGTATTTTATTGGGATTTTAGATGACAGACCAACACAAAGTGGCGCATAATTGTGAAGTGGAAAGAAAATGATTCATGATTTTCAAAATGTTTGATATTAGGGTATGTCCCTACCAGCTTTTCACATCTAGAGACTGATTTTATACGTATATACTTACACTACCAGTCAAAACCTTCTAATTCAATGTTTTTTTCTTTATTTTTATGACTTAAAAGACGCTTCATGTCTTAAAGTAATGCTGGACTGTTGTTTCTCTTTACTTAGTCGAGCGGTTGTTGACATAATATGGATTACTGCAGCTGTTCAATAGGGCTGTTATAAAAATACTGTATTTTTAGCATTTACTAGTTACTGTATGTCTCAAATGCATTAAGAAGGCAAGAAATGCCACTAATGAGCGTTTAACGAGGCGCACCTGTTCACTGAAAAGCATTCCAGGTGACGACTTCATGAAGCTGGTCAAGAGAATAACCACAATATCATCACGCTCAATGGTGGCGACTTTGAAGAATCGAAAATATGAAACCTATTTTGTTCAGTATATGGTGTTGCTTTGTTTGAGGTATTCAGTATTGTTTTACAATGTAGAAAAAAAAAAGAAAAAAAAAAAGAAAAACCTATGAAAGAGACTGTGTCTCCAAACGTTTGACTGGTAGTGTAGATTACAGAACTGTGAATTCTTTTCTTCACATATCCCCTCTTGTTAGGAAGCTGGGGTCAGAGTGCATGATACAGCGCCCCGGAGCAGAGAGGGTTAAGCGCCTTGCTCAAGGGCACAACAGTGGCAGCCTGGCAGTGCTAAGGCTTGAATCCCTTAATTTCATGAATGATTGTGGAGGAGTGTGTGATTAACCTTTGTACTTTTTATACCTTGCGTCTTGCAGTGAGGATATGCTGAGCACCGATTGCCCCTGTGGTGCAGAATGCAATGCCACGTTCCCTGACAGCACCCTGCTGAGCTTGTTTGTGTGTCAATTATTAATTAATATAATGAAACATCCACAATGGCATGAAGTAACTTACTTTAAATCTCATATCTCACGGTCACCACAATCAGCACACGCAGACCCCTGGAAAATACTTCCTTAAACACCTCTGTGTGCTCATGTGAAGTTGGTTTACTTTTTTTTCTCATACGCATGTGTCTTGTTTTCAGTCAGGTCTGAGTTTTAATGTGTGATTAATATGTTTTAGTGTTATTTTGATACATGTGTAATGAACAAGCCCATTTTAAGACCTTGATGAAAGGGTTTGAGAAATTGTGTGTTTGTTAGAAAGGCTTTTATGATGTCACGTTTAATTATTACAACACATTTTACAATGATAGCTGGCCTTTTTATATGCGCACAGCGATTGGACTCTTGTCAGTCAAACCTGCAGCTCCAAGTGGATGTATTTATATTCTGTCTTGAACATGTGAGTGCAACATTTGTGGAGTGCTTAGTTTAGAAATTAATGCAGCATGCTATGAATAAGCGGTAAACCTGCACTCACCGAATGTTAACAAGAATCCATACAGCATGCTCAGCACCCATGAGTACCAGCCTTTGTGCTCTACATAGAGCAAGCTGTAAACAGCATAGCACCCAAAGAGCGGGTACAAGAGCCAGGACAGGTACTTAAAGGCCATCTAGATTAAAAGAGCAGACAGAAATCACACCTGTCAGATGTCTTTCAAAAGAACAATCATGCCAAAGGGCTCCACTGGAAAGCACACTTACATCATCATAGATTTTAGTCGAAGATTCCACGTATGTGGACTTGTCTTTGAATACCAATCGTGGAATTACTCCTGCAATCTTGTTCTCTCTGTCCAACTGAAAAGGCCAGAGAGGAGAGCAGACTGAATCCAGTTCTTATTAAACAGTATAGATTGCAGCTTTAAAAAAATAAATAAATAAATAAAAAAATATATATATATAATAATAATAAAGGTTGCTATTCACCCTGACATCCATGACTTTGGTGATCTTCCAGAAGTCGATGAGCAGCCCGATAAAGACGCTGACCTGCACCACAAAGTTGGTCTCATTGTCCAGGATGTAGAGGAGCACCACAAGGGACTGAAACACACCAAATATGATGGAGCGCACAGACAGCCCCTCCAAGGACTGGCGACTGTTCCAGAACTGGATATCTGATCGTAAAGTGTAAAAAGGTCACCGATTACCAATTTGAGCTTTCAAACAATTTCACTAAGATGTGCGGGACAAGAACCTACTACATTCTCTTTCTCTACTTAAGTAGTGAATTTTAAAAGATAATACAGGAACATGTTAATATATAAAGTCAACTCGCTTTCACATGGCTTTTAGCTTTATATCTACACTACCAGTCAAAAGTTTGGACACCCCTACTCTTTTTCATAGGATGTTCTTTATTTTTTTTGCTTTCTACGTTGTAAAACATTACTGAATACATCAAAACTATGAAGCAACACGTACGGCATA
>JAQMYM010000037.1:23409301-23431452 GCA_030014255.1 Parauchenoglanis ngamensis | reverse complement strand
GGTGACATTTATGAATGTGTGTTCACGCTATCTTGGAAGCTAAATTTTGCTTTACTTTTAAAATAAAAGTGAAGAGGAGGCAGTTCCGTGGCCACTTCCTCGTTGATTAGAGATGCGAAACTTAGGGGAATGTTTACAGAGAGCAGAGAAAGACCTGCATGCCAATAAGGTTTAGACACAATCTTATGGACTTCAGACCAGATCTCCTAACAATGTCTGGAATATTTGACCCTGTGAGATAATACTTCTGCTTCATTATCATCCAGAAATGAAAAGCATCACAGCGCTGCATCTAATAAACAGACAATTTCCTTACACTTTCTCATTCTTGTTTAAATTATGAGAATGTACACGAGAATGTCCTCCAAAGCTACTTGAACAAAGAAGTTCAAAACGATCTCCAGCCTTTCAGATTAATCACCGAAAGACAAATAAGAAGCAAAACTACAGAATGTCGCCTTTTATTCAGCGGCATGTCTAGCACTTTCAAGTTTTATAATGAAAAGTGCTTTTATGCCACAGCACACAAACCTAGCAGCAGGGCATACTTACTTTTGCTCTTTTATAATCTTTAGTACTGCTATAGGAAAATATTTGGAATATGTGTTAAATAAATGTCCTGGTAATTTCAGGTGGTTCAGAACTAAATATTTTTAAATGGTTATAAATTTAAAAATCAAAACTCAAAAAGTTAGAAACTAAAATTCGGAACCAAATATCTGCAAGCAGCGATCTGCGGTGTCCGAGCACCTATAGCAAATAGTGCCCCCGATGGCCAGTTTTTACCAAGTTACATAGAACATTAAAGTGATCACAGACAAAAATAATGTTAAAAAGTCATGAAGGTAGCTTAGTGCGAACCCTGTGAAATGGCTGCGGAAAGCCGCGTTTTTAGAGGTTTTGCGTGATCCCGAGTACGCCCAATAACTGGGAGATCACGAGTCGAATCCCGGTGTTGGTCTGGGCTCTCAGGGAGTGAGGGGCGGTGTACACTCTGCCCAGTCACTCACACAGCGACGTCTGTGAGCACATGCGTGGATACACAGGTGATAGCGCTGTCCTCCGAGTGTGTTACGCCCCCTGGTGTTGCACACGCAGCAGTTTGAAAAGATGCAGTCGGCTGGCTTCACATGCCTCGGAGGAAGCATGTGATAACCTTCACTCTCCCTGTTTGGTAGAGTTGGGTGATGGAGAAGAATACGTGATGGGCGGGACTGGGACACAACAAAATGAGGGAGAAGCTCAGGGAAAATCCCCCCAAAATAGCTTTTACAGTTTAGCACACCGTTTTACAGTTTAGCATTACACCAAACCTCAGCTTGATTGTACATACAGTTCCTAAGACAATTCTACCTGAAACTAAACTCCTAAAGCGTCCTCATAATCTTAATTTGAATCTAAGTAACCAATCAAGAATCATGGCTGTTTGGCCAAAGTAAGCTCCGCCTTGCTACAAATGATTGGCATGTGGTGGCCATATCGAGAGTCAGATTTAGCTGAGCATGAATTTGTAAAGAAAGCCCAAAGATCCTAGGACAAGTTCACTAAAAGTAGGTTTTGCTTAGTATGCAAAGGAGAGTGGGCGGAGCTCAATGGTTCTTTTGGGGGGGGGGGGGGGGGTTACTGTATGACTTACAGTTCACAAGATATGGACTTAAATGTAAAACACTGTACAATAGCACACTACTAATATGACAAATACTACTACTACTACTAATAATAATAATAATAATTTAAATAGCACCTTTCTCACACCCAAGGTCGCTTTACAATTACAAAAAACATGCAAACAGGAGAAGAAAACCCTGCCTTTAGACCAAGTTTCATGTCTCTGGTCCGCTCGATTCGTTTTAAGGGAAAAAGAAAACGCTAAACAGAAACAATAGGGGTCCAAGCACCAATTATGAAGCTGAAGAAAACAAAGGAAGTGATGATCCAGCGAATCAGCCAAAGGGAAAAGCGTCCTGAATAATACGGACACAACACGGCTCCAGCAGTGCGTTTCATGTTACACAGCAGTGTTCAGTGCTGCCATAGAGACGTAGCGCCTGTAGCTTTCATACGACGACTGCGGTACACTGCTGTGATAATTAGAGGAAGGCTGGGGGTGTTGACTGAACATTATATCTGTAATTATTCATGAAAGAAACCAAACCGGAGACATGTTAAGCTTCACAATGCATGACCTCACGAGGCACATGTTAGCCCTAAGACCGAGTCTTACAAACTTAGCATGTCTAACTAGCATATCTAATATGCTTTACGCTATATCAACTTAACATATCTAATTATGCCAATTACTCCAGATGTGTTCTGCTTGGTTTATTTTTGCACATTTCATAAAGCTTTCTGTGCCCGGTTAAGAAATTTACAGCACCGACGTGTCACCACTTATAATGGATCATTTCGAGCAGCGCAAAGACAAAATCGCCAAAGAACAACAACAACAACAACAACAACAACAATACAAACACGCTTGGATGAATCGATGGACAAAAATAACTAACTTAGCTTATCTAATTATGCAAATTACTGCAGATTTTTTTGACCGTTTTAAAAATCCACTTTCAATGGATAATTGGAAACGGCAAACAAAGAATTGTTCAACAACAACAACAACACAAATACCCATAATAATGGTTAATAAAAAGACTTCCATATCTTATCTAATGATCCGAATTGCTCAGTTAGTTATCACGAGTTTTTGTTCTGTTCGTTTGCTTGTTTTGTCAGCTGCCTTTTTTTTGGCCATTTCAGAACAATTTGCAGCACTCAAAAGTCACAGCAGATCATTTCGAAAGATGCACGAAGAGAACTGCAGCTGCACTGCAAATATATTTAACTTCATGGACCATCATGGCTGAAACCCAGGCGTGAACCATAAGCACAACTCTGCATTGTGCTCGAATCAATCGCATTTATGATCCCGACTCCATGGATTGTAGGACAGGAGTGAAAAACAGTCACACCTCCAGGCTGGTAGGAAAGATTTGACTAACACAAGACATTGAAACCAGTTTATTCTTTTGGATCAACTTTCAATAATTCAGCCTGGATTTTTATCATGATTATCACAGGCCCTTTGAAATCAACTTCGATTTACACATCAACCTGGACTGATTCATGCGATGACCTGTGAGATCGATACACACCTCCGAGGCGTTTAGGGTTCGACTGTCCAATCAGGATTGGTTTCAGATATTGACTCTGTGCTAATCTGCAGCGCTGCATGCAAAACTTTATTGCAGAACTTTTTACAGTCTCTCTCCCTTTCTCTCTCTGTCTCTCTCTATGTCTCTCTCTCTCTCTCTCCCTCTCTCTCTCCCTTTCTCTCTCTGTCTCTCTCTATGTCTCTCTCTCTCTCTCTCTCTGTCTCTCGCTCTCTCCCTGTCACTCTCTGTCTGTCTCTCTCTCCTTGTCTCTCTGTCTCTTTCCCTGTCTTTCTCTGTCTCACTCTTTGTCTCTCTCTCTCTCCCTGTCTCTCTCTCTCCCGGTCACTCTCGGTCTCTCTCTCTCTCTTTCTCTCTCTCCCTTTCTCGATCTGTCTCACTCTTTGTTTCTCTCTCTCCATGTCTCTCTCTCTCTCCCTGTCTCCCTTTCTCTCTCTGTCTCACTCTTTGTCTCTCTCTCTCTCTCTCTCTCTCTCACTCTCTATCTCTCACTGTCTCTCTCTCTCTCTCTGTCTCTCTCTCTCTCTCTGTCTCTCTCTCTCTCTCTCGACGCAGAAGCAGGCTAGTTTTCAAACAAATGCAGCAGACGCACGTTTATCACAGAACGTCTCTGCTATCGCTCACTGTTTCCAAGCTAAAAGTACGTAATTAGGTGGAAATTCAGCTAGCTAGAATCTGCACACCCGCTAGTCAGTCCAGCTACGACCTCTCTGATTAAATATCTTTTATTTATGTGTAATAAGTCGTGTTTTGAATAAAAAGTGTATGATAGCTTTACAGAAAAGTCTAATATGATTATAAAGGTTTATTAAGCTAAGGAGGACAGCCGCGTTCTTCACAGGATGCGATGCTGAGCTTCTCTGCAGTACCTGTGATGCTCCCTGTGGAAAAGGTTCAGGAGGAATGGAGATGCTTATGGAGAAAATGTCACTGGCTGTCTTACTGCTTCTTGCCTGTGAGATATTAATAGCATCAGCTACTTTTTTTCTTCTTTTTTTTTGGGTGACCATACAGAATTCAGAAATAATGCAGAAAGCCTGAGGTTCCTGTGTCACTATATGCAGAACAGAATAAAGCAATTTTTTTTTTTTTTTTACAAAATTATAATAAGTGGAACAGTTATAAGAATTTAGCCTCGCTCTTTGACGTATATTAATCTATTATTAATTTTCCATAACAGCTGTAATACAGCTGCAAATCACAGGTTTATATTAATGCGCTAATATCTAATCGTTTCCATAGTAACAGCTCATTCACAGCGACTTCTGCTGGTGAAGTTTTCAGTAAGGAGATGTTTATATTTAACATTTATAAAAGGAGTCTCCAGTCTGAGGTAAAGCTGTAACGAAGCTCTCAGACATCTTCAGGACTGATGAGTTTATACTCTGTGCTTTCGTTGGAACATGTCTTAGTTTGCCAATCTTAACTTCAGGAGAGAAAATAAAACTGAGCACTTGTTAAATAAATATAAAAAGTTGTAACTGTTGGTAAATTGCTGTGATCCCAGAGGAGTAAAACACTTTATTTACCTATACCAGCACATACTAGTCAACTTGGGCGAGGTAACAGTAACTACGCTTCATCACAACACTCAGCTGTTGATTATTTTCCTATCACAGGTCACAGCATGATACCGAATGTACCGTATTCATGCAGTAGTGAATAAAATCCATGACAGTAAAAAAATATTTAAAGAAGCGTGCAGTCGCCGCTGTTTTTGTTTTTCTATTATGAGTAAAAATAATATAAAATTGCATCGGTTGCTTTTACCGCTGATGCTAACTTCAGACACTCTAGAAAAGTTTACTAAAGCAATACGACATGTGACTATGTTACTTGCTTTATGTCTCGCATCTATTTTTATCTATAGCAATATCTCATAACGTTAATTAGAGCATCTATAGCGGGTTTTTTTCGCCCACCATACACAATGGCACTTTGTATTTGCAGCTTTTTAATGCTCCAATTATCAGTATTCCGTATTAAGTGGAAAGTCAGAGGTCGGAATTACTTCATGAGGTACAAAGTGAGGGGAAGAAAATATGGACGCCTCCATGAGTGTCTTTTTGTTGGCTGGCTAACTGCTGTTCGAGGAGCAAAATATACATCTCTCATCAAAGTGTATAATAACAGTGTTAAATCTATAACAAGTGAATGTTTGTATGTTGATTGTTCTAAAGAAAATACTTGTGTATACAGTATAACTCATTTAAGTGCTGCTACGTTTTTGATGACATCACTTTCTTGGAATTTTACTCCGGAGTTCAGCAAGGGAAAACTCAGGGTTAAGAATAGGGTGGAAAGGGAATTTCTTTCTTTCTTTTTTTTCTCGTCAGAAATTACTAGTTACGACTTCTAGCTGAATGCAGAAGACAGAAACATGAAGTGGGAGTGGCCTAAACCTTGACGCTTTTTTCTTCTTTTCTTAAAACAAAGACGTGAGCAGGATTATTTTTGAATCCCATTCAGACAGCCCTTACCTAATGAACGAAAGCTGCGCATTAATGTTAATAAACATGGTGTGTGTTTGCCTGAGAGCTTCAGATCAGACACCTCTAATCCTCACCAGATGTTCTGTGAACCTTTAACATCAAGCTTTCCAAAATAAATCCCTGCTGTTGATTTAGTCTCTTAGCACAATTTGAGAAAAGGTATCACTTAAGCAGACCTGATGATCCTTTCTCAATATTTTGCACACTCGCTCATCCCATATAGATTTCTCCTCCTGCTATAAATGTCAACACTCACAGCCTGAAGGAGGTTCAACAAAGTCCCACAGTCTCAGGATAAGGCAATACATGAAGCCCATTAATCCCACTTTTCCCACTTGTACCCTCGGAGCACGGCCAGGAAACCGCATTTAAACCTCTCTAGAGCCGGACCGCTTGCCTCGGGCGATTTCTGTACAACGAGCTTTCACCCAGAGAAGTGAACAGAAAAGGGTGATTTAGGACAGGCCATGCTGGCTTCCCTCGAGGGTGTGATGTGACTCGAAATATACACACTTATTTTGCAGACCTTCTCGAGAGCGTGCAACATTTCTTCAGAATGCTTCGAGACTCAGGAATGGTTTTGATAAAAGAGACTCATATTACGGAAAAAACAATCAATGCCCCTCCTTTCATTCGCTATCCATATTTAATCACTGTCAAACCAACTCTTTTATTCTGAGTGACATGATTCAGCTTTAGCATGACTCAGAACATGTCTGTGTGCAATTCTTTGATGAAGTGGGAGACGGCGTTTGTTGTTCTCTTTTGCAATGACATGACAATGAAGCATTGAACGTTTGGCTTTTATTATAAATATGTTGATCTATTTATGAATGTCAATTTTTTTTTCCCAATCAGCGTCACAGGCAGTGATTGACGATTTTATTTTGATGAATAGGATCCAGGGGTTTAGTAAATAAAGGACAAAAAAGGGTAACGGAAGCTCCAGATTTTTAGCTTCAACCCAATTTCCATTAGTCATTTCTTCTTCTTCTTCTTCTTCTCATTGCTTTTGGGCCTGAAGGTCTTTGCACAAGGAGTCTGGAAAGCCCTTGAAAAAATACTCCAGGATGGCCCCAGATATTCTCAGACAAACTGTTCGACATATCAGAAGACGAGATCCTGTTTTCTACTAAAGAAGTGTTGGTCTCTACTGGGACTGGTGCTGAGCGATGGAAAGAGTACTTCGAGGCACTCCTTAACCCAGTTCTCCATAAGAACAGAAGAGAGAGACAGCTTGTGAGTACACTCTAGAAAATCTGCAGTTACGTCAACTTAAAAAAAAGAAGTCAACATTATGCATACAGATTTCTGAGTAAACTGAACTTTTGGTTAGAAACTCAAATTGTTGAGTTTACATTAAGTTAGGGTTAGGGTAAGGTAACTCTAACCCTAACCCTAACACACAGTCACAACATGCTAAATTATTTTATCATTAGAATAAATCAGCTCCATCGATTGCTAGCATTTTGCTGCTAAATTTCACCTGCCCTTAATGATTACCTTTCCCTTGAGGTAACGTTAGCTCGCTAGCGGTTAAACGCGGAAAGCGTTGGCTGGCTAAAACACAGCGGTCTTAGTTATAATAGCGACCTTAGTCCGAATTTAGAGATATTAAAAGCTGGTTAGTCGACAGAAGAAAGGTCCTTACGTCATTTGAACAGGAACTGTGCTATGAGCTTATTTGAAACCGTTGCCTCCAGAGTATCCAGGTATCCAACTGCGCATGCGCGATCTTGCTTCAAAAACAGGTGTCTGAACTCCGCCCAGCGATTAGTAAAATTAATGTTCGTATTCTAGTGCTCCAAACTTTGCAGCTAGGTAATTTTCTCAATTTTGACAAAAACAGGCATATAAAACATGATTCTGAGTTAAGACAACTTTCATCTAAAATGATTCTCTTTCTTAATTAATTCTTCAAGTTAAGGCCACTATTTCCCAAGTTGTACTTTTTACAGTGTATCACATCAGTCCTGTTAACAGCGGACACATGCTTTCGTACTGATTATTGTAGCTTTATGCTAGTTTGAGGTTAGGTTTCCGGAATGCACTGTTTATATTTTATTGAGAAATTGTAAAAGAGTGATGAAAACAGCATCATGTTAAATTTCCTCACCTGCTGTGGTGGACCTGGATCATGTAACCATCAAGGGGTGTCTCTATGTCTCTATTTTCCAACATGTGGTTGAAAAGGTCACATAATTTCAGTACGGACAATAAAATGGACAATGAAAACACCGGAAAACATGTTTCTGTAGTGTTGTGATGAGAAAGCCTTAGGCGTGGCGAGATTGTTAGCTTGTTCTCATGCCGTCCACTCTGAAACCTGACCTCACTCTTTCGTTTCTACACTGCAGAGCTAGGCACACACACACACACACACACACACACACACACACACTCGCTGCATGTTCTTACTTCACAGCATGTTGACACTAGTGAGGGATATTTGTGCTGCTATTCAGCAGCCCCCTGGTGTGCGACTGCCAGTCTTTTATTACCTTTTCACATGAACAAGCCTCATCAGGCCATCAAACAGTGTGTGTGTGTGTGTGTGTGTGTGTGAGAGAGAGCATTAGTCAATATACTATGGACGTCTGTCAAGTCATATATCACTTCTCTTTTCTTCAGGGAATTTGGCAACCATGAAGTTTCAAAAAAATTTCAGAGAAAGAAAAAAAAAAAAGTCACAAAACACAGTGCCCAACCAATTAATGCGGTTTTTGGGTGTTTAATTCCACTGTGATTGTTTACACATGTACTAATAGACATTCTGAAGATAAAAGAGGATTTAATAATAATAATAATAATCACAGCTGAACTGGGGCTAGGTGGACAATACATCATGGCTAAATAGTAAAAATAATGAGGATCTCCAGGGAAAGACAGGATGGGCATGTCCACCCACACCACGCCATCCACCGAATCAGGGTGTCAGAACAGACATCAATTTTCCGCCTATAGATGCTACGGGAGCTGTTTATGTAACGGTATGTGAGAACGAGAGCTGCAGATCCTCTGCCTGTCAGTTGCCATGGACACCAAGTAACATGGCCGGAGGCAAAAGGAATAATCTTATGAGCCAGGTCTCACTTTGTCTTCATTTTCTCACATATGGACTACATATGGATGTCTAACTGATGGCCATGCTAGCACACAGCCTAAATCTGCTCACAAAGCCACTCATTAGCAGAGGATATTTATTGCGCTTTTTCACTCTATTTCATCATCCTCCAGTAAAACCTGTACAACCAGACAGTCTATTATTGCCACCAGTAGCGTGGACCAGCCAAGCGTTTCAACCACTTTCACTTTGGGAGCTAAGAAACAAATGTTTTAACATCAAATTGAGAAAGGCATCAGAAATGCACCGTAGACTCTAAATAACATGTATTACCATCACAGAATCATTTCATTCAGAAAAGAAAGCAAGTCCCCGCTCTAACTGTGTACCTTTTATAAAAACGTACATAATTTTGGGGTTTTAAATCATGCATTTACCAGTCACAATTACCATGTAATATATATCATTCAGATTGAACAGAGTGTGTGTTCAAAACCAATACAAATGCAATTTTTTTATGGTGCCTGCCGGAAAACGTGTCTATATGAGACGAGACCAGCCACATATAAAGGGGAGGTTTTTACTTTCTTGCAGCGCATGCAAGAGTATAAGGCTAAGATGGACAAAAGAACACGTTCACGTCAGTGTTTATGTCAGTAATTCAGTCCCCATCGAAAGTTTTTCCATTAGTGGGGAAAAGAAAATAAAACCCTAGCAAGAAAAATAAAGATAGTAAAATGAATTTATACATGTAATATTTTTTTTAAATATTTAAATAATGATTATTTATTTACTCATTATTTTATATTTATTTTTTTTTATAATCAAAAATATTGGCAAATTCAACTAATTTCTCTTTATACAATTTTTTTTAAATGAATATAAAATTAAAAGCCTATTTCTAAAAATATATATATAATCAGTTCATAATCAAAGCAGAAACTTATCGAATTCTATTTGAATGTTTATTTCTAGACAATAGGCACATCAGATACTAATACTACTCCTAATAATAATAATAATTAAAATGAGTAAAGATGTCTAGAAATAGGCTTAATGCACTCATATTTGTTATAGATTTGTTTATAATCTCAATGACAAATATCACCTTATTCAAAATATCTTTATTTCTAGCTCATTTTCATATAAAACTGAAATTTGCTCAAAAGTGTGATCAGGTTGCCTAACCCACCCGTAGTCAAGTTTGGTCAAAGGTTTATTGATTTTTACATTTATTATGTTAAAGGTCCACTATGTAGGATTTGGAGCAGTAATGGAGTATATGCTCTATAATATATTTATGGAATTCATCAGTAGGTCCTCATTAGTGTATAATTAGCTGTAACTACAAGTCGTTGTGTTTTTGTAAGTTTAGAACGAGCCCTTTATACCTACACAGGGAGCGGGTCCACCTCTACAGAGCCGCCATGTTTCGCCTGCTACAGTAGCCCAGAACGGACAAACCTCTAGAGTGCAACTTCTGCGTTTCACATTTTTACAAGCACCAGCATGAATCCAGCACGATGAAGGAAGCACCGGAAGGACGACAAAGAAGAAGAAAGAAGAGGAATCAGTGTTTACTGGAGAACAAGTCTGAGAACCAAATTGTGAAAAATGGAGGATCATACTTATTATTTAGCACAGAAAAAGCAAGGGAGTGTGAATTTAAGTACTTGGGAGTACGTTACAGGCACCTGACGGGCACCATACGCTCTAATACACGCTTGGAAAGGGAGGGGTAGGGGGGGGGGTCAGGGGGCTGAATCCTGCATACTGGAGCTTTAAAAGTTTATACTTTCAGGGTGTAGTACCTGACCTTAATGATTTTGCTTCTGTGTCTTGTTTTTAAGCTTGGCTGTTCAGAAAAGTGTGGATCTTGTTGTTTACAGCATAGCTATACAGCAAAGATATTATGTTCGACAAACTACAAATGCTTTGACGATATTTGAAAAAGTTTCCGAGTTCTTAAGGATGAAGTTAAAAGCGGTGGGAACACGTGCAGAACACACACATGTGCACGAGCCGTTACTCAGCTCAACACAGCAGTGTATCTCAAATGTCTGTCAAATACAATTTACTATCATTTTAACTTCCAATTTTCACGCTCAGTGATGTGTGCATAGCCGAAAAAAAGCCTCCGCTCCGAAGTTTTCTGACCTGCTGCATTTGACAAGTCACTGTAGTGTGAAAGTGGAGGATCGTACACTGTGTCCTCATCGCTCATCCAGTCAGGACAGAACCACAGAGGCAGCGAAGGATTAACAGGAGCAGACAGATCACCAGTGATTGCAGTAATGAATATGAATGCACAGAATCATTCAGAATGATTAGGACCATGGTATGATGTCCTAAGAGACCTGAATAAATCCTTAAACATTTAATAAATGTGTACATCAGTAGAACATTTAAACAAATTAGACAATGGATCATTAAATATACAGTCATTTAACGCATATAAGATATTTATTTTTTAGAGAAACAGCGCTGGTTTTCATCTAATACTGTTATTTCATTTGATTATTTAGAAAAAAAACAAAACAAAAGAAGGTGTGTATGTTGTGTACCTTTAGATACTCTAACATCCAATTATTTACCTGTAAATTATTTTTAAAAGATAAACATATTAACGTACTAAAAGATGTCCTGGTGATAGCATCACCTCCGGCAACAAGGGAAAGTCATTTCTCAGAGTGTAGAATGAGGCGCATTTGTAAAGTACGTGTCCAAATGATCCAAATCAGCCAATCACATGGCAGCAGCACAATTCACGAAATCATGCACATGCAGATCAAGAGCCTTAGTTAAAGTTCACATTCAGTCAGTGACTTTGATCGTGGCGTAGTTTTTGGTAGGTTTTCAGAAACTGGTGATTTCCTGGAATTTCCACACACATTCTTTAGAGTTTACACAAAATGGTGCGAAAAACGAACAACATCCAGTGAGCAGCAGGTCTGTGGATGAAAACGGCATGCTGACGAGTGAGGTCTGAGGAGAATGGCCAGACTGTTTCAGGTTGACAGGAAGACTATGGTACCTCAAATAACCACTCTTTACAACTGTGGTGAGCAGAAAAGTGTCCCAGAATGCATAATATATAGAACCTCGAAGCAGACAGGCTAGAACCGTGAAACAGGTTCCACTCCTGTCAGCCAAGTGGAGCAATTTGAGTTGATAGTGGAGACTGGACAGTAAGTGTTGTGTAAATATGGCAAGATGTAATTAAAGGCTGAGGGGAAAGAAAAAGACTAAAAGGCTTTTCTTGGGATGATTGGTGTAAGTGAAAGTACCGCTCTTCTGACTGCACCCAAAGCTTCATGGAGAACGCTCTCCATCTGTAGCATCCACCTCGCTCAGCTTATTTCATCAGCACATGCAATATTCATCATTTCACAGCACGTGGTGAGCTTTCATTGAGCTGCTGTGTTGAACACTGTGCACGATTGGAGAAGAAGCTGAAGAGCCAGTGATCATCATCATCATCATCATCCTCATCACACTCTGTAGTTGAACTGAAATGGTTCCCAGTGCGCACGTGCATAAGAGACGTCCGGTGGGGACGCGGGAGGAAGCTTGGAAAATCGGTGCACACGGAGGAGGAGGAGGAGGAGGTGGAGAGCGCGCATTGGAGTCGGGAGCGCGCACGTTCTATCCTCTTCATATGGAAGGCCATTTTGGACAAAACACTTGCACAGACACAACGGCTACTTGAGCGTATACAGTATATATATATATGAAACATTTGCACACACACACACACACAGAATGCACAAATACTTCAAGTATACACAAAACAGGAAACAAATGACAGCTTGCTAACAACTGTGTTCTGTCATTTGGTCTCCGTTGTTCAGAAGGATTCTCTCAATTTTTACAAACACCTGTATCTATAACCTATTAAGCCATTTTCTTCTTTGGTAGATCATGTTGTATGAAATGTAACAGTAACTAACTAACAGACTAAACAAATAAATACATTCGGCACCTTGTGCTCAGCTGAATAGATGCGGTCTGGCAGCGTTTACAATTACTATCAAGCATCCAAAAAAATAAATAATTTAATAAATAAAAATCTGGGTGCACTGAACATTGTTTTGCATTCGCACGTGCACCCAAACAGTCAATAGACCTCATTCATCAAGCTTGACAATCAGATTTATTCATAAATAACATTTGTATGAGCATTTACACAAGAAATTTGGTATTTATAAAAATCCTGTAAAATCTGAAAAAACAAAAAAACAAAACGTTCGTAGCCTACTCATGCTTGTAAGTATGGGTAAATTTATGCATAAGAAGTCTAATTAATGTAAAGCAACTTCAACTCAGAATCTGCATGATTTCTACACTTTTATATCTGGGATATACTGTGGAGCGTAAAGTAAGTGATTTTCTTAAGATAGTGTTTAGTAGACAACATTATGAAGAACGACTTCGGAGTCTTGAACAAAAACACATCCTCATGCTAGTTCACCAGATCAGGGACGGAGAGCTCCATCCAGAACATTTAGAGAAAACTCTAAATAGAGGAATCTCCACAATCCCAGTGTGTGTGTGTGTGTGTGTGTGTGTGTGTGTGTGTGTGTGTGCAGAAACGAATTCATGAGAAAGTTTCATGTGCAACAGTAGTGTGTGTGCAGGCGGTTCACTGTGTTTTGACCTAAACGGCCTCCCATATTCTCTCTCTCTCTCTCTCTCTCTCTCTCTCTCTCTCCCTCTCCCTCTCTCTCTCTCTCTCAGTGGTGCGCGTGAACAGCCCAGCAAGATCGAGGGAGTCTCGCGCGCACGCTTTCACCCCACGGATTCAACCGGTGGCGCGTGCTCGGATGTAATAAAATCTCATTGAAAAAAAAAAAGAGAAAAGAAAATTACGCTTGGGTATAATATCGAAGGAAGGTGAGAAGGCGAGTGCACATTTCGGATTTGATGATGCAATTCATGAACTGAAGCATTTTTTTCTTTCACGCATCTCAGGAAAGAGGGTGGTATAGCAGAGAGAGAGAGAGAGAGAGAGAGGTGCGGATCGGTGCTGTGGATCGCGCCTCTTCACTCAGGAGGATGCTGGTGGGCAATGCCCGTGGACAGGGAGGCCGAGATTTGCCAGAAAGCGCTGGAGCTCCTCTCGGATCTCTGCTCTAAAGGGGAGGTGCAGAACGAGAACTGCTTGGATTTCATTTACTATTTCCGGGACTTGGCCAGACCGAGATACTCCGAATCAGGTGAGGTTTGACTCTTGTATGTCGTTTGCGTAACGACTTGTTGCGTTTGACGTGAGCTCCGGGAGTATGCACGCGTGCACATGACGTGAGGGACGACCTGTAGCGCGAGGCTGCCGGGTGCACGGTGTTCCGGTTTCTCCTTGGGTCGCTGACCTAGTGGGAAACGGAAATATTAGAGCTTATTTGTCAAATCTGATCATTCATCAGTCTGATTTCCAGCGTGTCCAACGTCTGGACAGAGAGAGTGGAAATCTGCAAGCAGCAGGCTACCGGACCCCACCTGCGCGTGTAGACCCGCCCCGGACCCCGCCTGCGCGTGTAGACCCGCCCCGGACCCCGCCTGCGCGTGTAGACCCGCTCCGGACCCCGCCTGCGCGTGTAGACCCGCACCGAACCCCACCTGTGCTTGTCACTGACTTGGAACCCTCATCTTGCCACCATTGCACCTTTAGTACACATCTTTGACCTGGGAATGTGAATATAGTGCACCTTTAAAAGATTTAAGAGACAGAAATGAATTAAACATGGCAGAGATGTTTGAATAAGCTCTTCTCAGGTCCTTGTGTTTGATGATCAGCCGGTTCTCTTCATCACATCTGACCTGTATTAGTAATGAGAACTGAGCTTCAAATCCCAAATCCAAGTGTATCCTTCTGGGCTGTTTTGAGATGTTTGGAAAGCTAATAAAAATATAAGGGACATCTTTATTCTGATTAAATCATTTTGGTAGTTCATCAGAGCTTCTAAATTCTGAAAAAAAAAATAAAAATCTTATTCCGAGATAGATCCTCAAGCTGCGAATTACTTTCTCACATCTCTTGCATTTCTTTGCATTTGCTAATTTAACAAATAAATAAGTAAGTAAATAACACAGCAAGGCACTTAACAGATTCAGTGACAAACTTGCAAAATAATTCTTCTCACTAGGTGATCATCTCACTCCTTATTAAGAAGATTTCTGTAAGGAGACATTTTCGTAACATTTTTGGAAGGAGTCTCCAGTTTCAACAGTCGGAGGTTGAAACTTAAAGCTTGTTTTGTCAGCAGCACGACAAGTTTTTTGTCTTAGAGTAAAAAGAGAGGCTGGGGTCTGTGGTAGCTCAGTGGTTAGGATGTTGGACTAGTGATCGGAAGGTCGTGAGTTCAAATCCCAGCACCGCCAAGCTACCACTGCTTGGCCCTTGAGCAAGGCCCTTAACCTTGTATAAAATAAGATATATGTAAGTCGCTCTGGATAAGGGCGTCTGCCAAATGACATAAATGTAAATGTAAATGTGTGGTGTTCAGTGGGGTTGAGGTCAGGACACTCGAGTTCCTCCACTCCAGCATTAACACACCAGGTCTTCATGGAGCTGCTTTGTGCACAGGAGCATCGTCGTGCTGGAACAGGTTTGGGCCTCTTAGTTCCAGTGAAGGGAAACTGTAACGCTTCAGCACACAGAGACGCTCTGTACAATTGTATGACTCCAACTTTTGAGACTGTCCACATACATACTGTGTAGGTGTGATGGTGAGGTGTCCACAAACCTTTGGCCGGTTTGATCTCGCTTGACATTTGCATTCATCTCCACTGCATAACTGCAGTTTTCACAAAGCCAAGTATCTCCAGCGGTACTGCAGGTGACTTGATTTGCAACTCCACGTTCAGTTAAATACGCCTGCAAACGACACCATTAAAAGCGTCTTGTTGTTAAATAGATCAAAAACACAAACGCCACCGAGACCTTCGTTTCTGACTCTTCCGGATCCTGCTTTAGTAACTTGAGGGTTTTCGGGAGTGGCTCTAAATTTTTGCATGCTTTGAAAATCTAGCAGGTTCATCAGAACCCTTTCTCTGGGAGAACCTTTAAAGAGTGTTTCAGATAGTGTTCCAAGTAGAACCCATTTTTAAGCTAAGAACACTTCAATGCAGAGATTAGAAAAGATTGTTTTTTATTTCACGTCACTGTGAAGAGTAATTTCTCACGTTTCTGCTCGAGTCTGAGAGCACGAGTGAATATGCTTCCGTTGTGATTCTTTTCTAATTCTATACAAGCATTTTCATTGCGAATGAAACTTTATTTATTAAAGTCTAAACTTCAGCTATAATCTTTTGACTTTGTATTTTTATTAAATACAAAAGTATCTTTTTCTGGCTTCCTGACCATCAAAACTAATTAATTGTAGATAATGAACAAAAATAATGAACCATATTTCGATGCACTAATTCTCGATTGTTTACAGTCACAGAGCGAATATGAAGTCCATTTGTTTAACTTTTGAGCTTGTTTTTGTTCCTGAGGATTTCTTCATGCAGCTGGTCACGAATGAGGAGAGACTCCGCTGGAGACTTCAGTATTTGTGCTACACAGCCATTAACTAATCACCGTATCAAGGCTAGGCAGAGAACAAAACAATCATTTTCCACCAGCTGAACACTGGACTGTTTTTATCGCCGCTGCTGCGTCGTGACATTGTGCTGCATGAAATCTGACATATTTTCATACAAATATTTAATTAAACCTGCTAGATTTGGGAGCTCGGTACACAAAGTCCAGGATACAGATTGTGTGTTTTTAAAACAAACAAAAACACTTCAGAATTATTACATGTATTAGTGGGACTGAAACGCATTAGCACACGTGAAATAATCCGCTTCACTCAGGTTAGTTGCTTAAATTCTCAATTTACATGAATATTAAGCTGTTTTTTTTCTCATTTCTTGAAGCTGATGAAAAAACAAACAAACACCACACAGCTTGTCATGTTACAGAGGAAGCGCAAAGTATAAACTCCTCCATCAGAAAGGTTACAGCTTTACCTCGGACACTGGAGACTCCTTCCATAAACATCTTCTTAGATTTTTTTAATCCCATCCATGAGACGTCTCTGTGAATGAGCTGTTGCTATTAGAAACAATAACAATTAATATAAGCCTGTGATTTGCAGCTGCACTGATATCACAGCTGCTGTTATTGAAAATTAATCAACATCCCCTGACCAATCAGAGTCCAGGATTAAGCAGCACCGTGGTAATAATGGAGTTGGTTCACGCCCGAGTGTGATGTAGTGTGTAACATGAGTAATTGTTTGATAGCTGTTTTCACGTTCTCACACGTCGCTGTGGTTAATGGCGCCTCGGGGTCGATTAAGATGCGCCGATGGATTAAACCAACACCACAGGTCACATGACCACGCTGCCGTTTCAGCACAAATCAGAAACCCTGACCCAGGAAGTTCTACTTTTTCTGTTCTTTCCCTCATTTTCATTTTGTTTGAGAGAAAGAAAAATGAAGGTGAAGCTTTCAAAAGAAAGATTTTCTTTGTTTGCTTCTTTTCCTCATGGTCTTCGTTCGTTTGCATTTTCTCTTTCACTTATTTTCTTCTTCTTGCTTTCTTTTTCTTTGGTTACTTTTTCCTTTCTCTTTATGTTTCCTTTCTTCCTCTGTTTTCATTTTCTTTGTTCGCTTCTTTATTCTTTCCATCTGTCCTTTTATTTTCTTTTTTAAAATTTCTTTCATACAACTGTCTAACTATGTCGCTGTTGGTTCACTTATTTTTATTTTTTGTTTGATTATCATTTTTTGTCTTGTTTTTACATTTTTTTGTTTTAGTTATGTGGTCAGTCCTGTTTAAAAGCAGTGTGATCGCATTAAACTTGATACACTCGAGTCATGTGCCTAATGAGTATCATCACTGGTCCTTTTTTGATTATGCTTCTCCAAGGACACAGCTAGGTTTAATTCATTAAAGCTCTAAATGTTTTACAATCCACCCAGTGATGAGTCTGTCTGCTGTAGACTTGTTTTTTTTCGGTGTGTGTGTGTGTGTGTGTGTTGGAGTCGATGGAGGCAGATTCTTCACAGACTTCGTCGTGACTTCTCACTTCTCAGTGTTCCCTCTGTGAGAAATGGCAGGATTCATGTGCACGTGTTAACGTACAGTCTTCAGAAGCTTTCTCTTGGTGGCATCACACGAACCTCGACGTTTTCTCTTTACATATAAAAGCAGGATGGAGACGAGCATTGAGCACGCGGTCAATTTGGACGGTGAAAGTGAAGAGAGACTCTCGCATGCTTTTTTTCCCTTCTCGACTTCAATTATTCGGACTTGTAAAAAGAACAGAACCGCAAACCGGTGGGATGCAGGACTGAGATAAGGCAGGGTGCGCGTAATTAAACCAGTTTTGCTCAATTTTTAATTAAACATGCAACCGCTTCTTTTAAGTTAATGAAGAGAGACATGGTGTGGACCTAATTAATATCCTGCATTCAATTAAAGTCAGAGCCAGTTAAGACTCGGTAGTACATCCACACACACACACACACACACACACATAAAGTGATGCTGTACTTATATGAACAGAATATTAATAGACAGTTGCAGGGGAAAAGAACAGATTTTACTTTTGTTATATTTCAGAGTTGAATAAATCTTTTCCAAATCTGACTAATGGTTAAACATGATATGATTATAGAATAGGATATAATGCTTTACAGTGATGAATGGTGAAATAAGATTTTAGCCTTATCTAATATCCATCAATAGCTCAACACTGAAACTATTAGACTATTAGCAATTCAATATCACACTCATCGTTGGCATAATAAGCATGACGTAGGAAACACTATCTCTCTCTCTCTCTCAATCACACACACACACACACACACACTTAAAAGCAGATCGACAGCTATTTTCATGATTTCAAATCTGTAATGCTTGTCCTGGCTCCGTGCCATACGTCCTCAGAATACCAGACAGGAAAATTATAACCTGGACCTTCAGTTCTGACATTCTGTGTAATTTGTACTTTGATTGGAAACTGTGTGCTCTGTCCATCAACTATTAATTTTTCTTCTCTCCCAAAAAAACATTCTGGGGGAAAAAAGGGACAATGAGGTTAATAATCGACCCTATTCATGTTCATTACACCTACAATTATATTTCATGTGCATCTTCGTAATTATTGCAGATGATGTGTTAGAGATGAAAAAAATGTATCGGCAACAGTGGAGATCAAAATTAGGGGGTGGGTCACTGTGTAATCACCTGACACGATGGTTCCTGATTGGCTGCATGAATCTACAGTCTGGGCGACAAAAGAATTCATCTTAGCTTCTCCGTAGCATCCTGTGTGCTTTTCTACCCATTACTGGTGGTGGTCAATTCACAAAAATCCCCAAATGATTCACCAAGTAAAGAATCCAATACAAAGGGCAAAACTGAAACATTATAGCGGTACCTTTTTCATGTGTAAAAGACAGAGCCCTGCTAACACGTTCACACCATCCTCCCCGATGATTTATTCGAGACTAAATGAGATATTACTCTGTAATTGTACATAAATGAAAATAAATGAAAGCTTTCTCTGCAGCATTGCACCAATGCTATATTTAGCTCCCTTCACACCTTGCCTTGCACTTGCATAATTATAATCAGTCAGTCAAGCTCATTGAGAGGTTTTGTCCAAAAACACTTTCTGTCTCTGCCACTGTAGATGTCTCGGTGAGCCTGCTGTCATTGGTGGTAACCGCCTGTGGACTGGCCTTGTTCGGCGTCTCACTCTTTGTCTCGTGGAAGCTATGCTGGATCCCATGGCGCGAGCGAGGACTATCTCCTGGAACCAAAGAGGGTCAAACAGAGCACCCTCTTCCACCTCCTCCACCACTTCAACCGCAGCCCATTTACACAGAAGTGGACGCCACGCTCGACCGCCGGAACCAACCACGAGGTTCGGTGGTTAAGGAGTTGACTGTGCCTCCAACGCCGGTCTCACCACCAGCACCCGGGTCTCCTCCACCTGTCCCGGTGCCCGAGACAGCTCTGAAAATCAGCCACACTTCACCTGATATTGCCATGGAGGCAGAATCCAAAGCTGGGGAGAACGGCATCTTTGGCAGCGGTCGTATGCAGAGGCAGATCACGGATCCGTCCTCGACTTGTATTCGGTTAGTCAAGTTCATTAGAACGCGATGAAGTAATAATACTTCAGTATACACTTTGAACAAAATTGGTTCTTAAAGGGTTCTTTCCCAGGTTAGTGGCTCAGAATTTGTTAAAATGTTCTGTTTGGTGAAGGACAAACGCACTACTGTAGGGTACTACATAAATCTTTCAAGGGTTCCCCAAGGGTTCTAGTTCTTTTTTAAGACTATGCATATACAGTGTTGTCCAAAGGTCCACTCGGCTAAAGGAGTTCCACTCGGAACCTCCTCTGGTTAGGAAACACTACAGAACTGCTAGAAGTTCCCACAAATTAAAGGACTAACAGTTCTAGCATTCTAAATAGGTTTTAATTGAAATCCTGTATAGCATTCTACGTTGATATTGTTTACGGTTCCCCTGGAAAGACAAACTAAAAGAACCCTTTTTGGAGCTTTGTAATATTCTTTGTCATTCTTAGAAAAAAAATCCAAATAAACCTGCAACTTTACATGTAGAGAGGGTTCCAAGTTAAAGCCTTTTGGGAAGCTAAAATCCCTTGAAGAACTGCTTTTTTCTAACAATTGAAGTGTGAGGTTCATTCATTAAGGCTGAGGTTCTCAAAGGGTTCTTGATGGTTTTTTTTACAGTTTGAAACCTCTACCTGTGAATTACATTTCACAGACCCCCTTTGGACATAATTTAATTTAACTATGTAGATTACATCAATGTGTGTGCAATTATAATTTGGCAATTTATTGCAGCCGTAAATCAGCTTTAATTCCTGAACTTTATGATGGAGCCATTAGGTACAATTGACAATTTAAATGCAAACTTGTTTTTGAGATTTTGTTATGGATTAAAAACGCTTTCAGTTCAAGTGACTCAATTATAAATACAATAACTTTAATAACGTCCTGTGATTTCTGGCACCATAACAATCAGTTAAATAGTCAATAATCAATCGATAAATAATCACGGACCACCTGACTGTGCTTCACTGATCCCACTTTGAGAACCACTAGTCATAGTTTATGGATCTATAGTGCTGAAGTTCTTTAGGTTTGATCCTTCTTCCATCTTCTGTGTTTCTAGGCAAAGCTCCATTCGGCGCCACATGAACCAGTCCAACCCTGACTTCATGGTAGCTCAGTTCCAGAGGCAGGACTCGCTGACGGGGATGAGTCTCGGCCGACTCAAACCTGAGCTGTACAAGCAGCGCTCTTTAGACGGTGAGGAGAACCGCAGTGGGCGAGGGGGAACCTGTGGCCGTCTCCATTTCATCCTGAAATACGACTGTGATCTGGAGCAGCTCATAGTCAAGATCCACCGTGCCCAAGATCTTCCTGCCAAGGACTTTTCTGGGACCTCAGATCCCTACGTTAAGATCTACCTTCTTCCTGACCGCAAGACCAAGCACCAGACCAAGGTGCATCGAAAGACTCTGAACCCCATTTTCGATGAGGTCTTCCTCTTCCCCGTGGCGTATTCTGAACTTCCCACACGAAAGCTCCACTTCACAGTTTATGATTTTGACCGTTTTTCACGGCATGACATCATCGGACAGGTGGTAGTGGACAACTTCTTGGATCTGGTGGACTTCCCACGGGAGACCAAGTTGTGCAGGGACATTCAGTACGTCTCATCGGTAAGTAGTCATCTACATATGGCAACTATTGATACTCTAAGTGAATGATCTGAGTGAATGAACAAATTGCAGATTACCGGTCTCAAGTCTGGCAGAAGGAGTGATTTCCAACATCTTTACATTTTCCCCAAATAGCTCTCTGGGATGAACATGATGGCTTGCAAATTCAAATGTAGATGCTCACTACAGTCTGGGATTGTCCCTCAGGGGTTCTTAGCTTCCTAAATGGGGGTCTACGTGGTAAACTTTCTAAATGGTAAACATCATCAGTTCCTGAAGATGGACAACCTCTTTAGAATGTGAGCTGAAACCTTTTTTTTTCCCTAATAAATGTAGTTTAGGGTAAATATTAGATGCATACTACTATCTGACATGGTTCCTCAATGGTTCTTTGTTTTCTAAGGGGGTTATACTTGGTAAACTTCAAAATCATAAATGCCCTAGGGTTCCCACAGAGGGACCGTAACCTGCCACCTGCTTGGTACGATTTTTTTAACAACATAGTGTAGGGCAAATACTCAATGCATACAGCCTGGCATGGCTCCTCAAGGGTTCTTTGGCTAACTAGGTGTTCATGGTTTCCTAAAATGGTTCTACTTACACTACCGGTCAAAGGTTTGGGGTCACCTACTCTTTTTCATAGGTTTTTCTTAATTTTTT
>JAQMYM010000037.1:23396266-23409201 GCA_030014255.1 Parauchenoglanis ngamensis | reverse complement strand
CACAGAAAGGCACCCTGGGTGACCCGGGGATCGAACCCAGGACCTTCTTGCTGTGAGGCGACAGTGATAACCACCACGCCACCGTGCCTCCCGCAACTAGAAATCACTCATATATTTATTTGTTTATATTAATGAACAATTCATTTAAAACTCAGTCAATTCCAACATAGGCAATATATTGCAATAACATGGTGACCTGTGCTTCAGAACCGAGACAGAAAATTGCTCCAAATGGTTTTTATTGCTTAATTCTTTTCTCCTTCGCATCCAAAAGGAATAAATGTCTAAATGATTTCAAGCACGGCCAATGCTGCTATTGACCAGACACCAGCTCTGCTCTCTCTTGTGAATTTCGTTTGTTCAAAATGGCATTGTTCAAAATGTCAGGGAAAGTTTCTCAGCATTAGTTTAGACTCAAATCAATTTTTCTAGCAAAAGCAGTATGGCTTTTGAGCGGAGCTGAATACAGACTTGGGTTTGTTGCTGTTTAGTGGAATACGAATTAATTACAGACTCTTGGCAATGAATTATAGATGTTTATAATTGTGTGGTGGCGAAGGGGTTAACCAGTCCACATTATAATATGTAAACATTGACATTATGACTAACGATTAATTTGGTCTATTATGCACATATAGGCCAGTTTATTTTTTTAACAACACTGTATTCCATCTGATCCGTACCTACAGTATAACCATGTCTCTTGCTCACTCTTTCGCTTTTGTTCACCATCTCTTCCACCTCCTCCTCCCACACCATCCTCCGCCTCCCTCCTCCATAGAACAAATCTCTATTTTTTTTAATCCCATTTTCTCATTCTTGGAGCTTTTATGTGCTTCGCTTCATCAGTCTTTCACCCATCCATTATGGCTTTCTCGCTCTCGTTTTGCTCTTCATACTCGTAGGTGTTCTCCATCTTCCCGGCTGAATGGTTTCGTCTCCTGCTAAGATATAAGCATTTCTGTAAGGTAGATAAGAGTGGGTGTGGGGAGATGGCGGATATCATGGAAAAAGACTGATTATTGCTTATCTCTTTAGAGCGTCATTGAGTTTTACACTACGGGTAAGGATGCCATTTTTAAAGGGTACATAAATCAAATTATAGATGGCTACGGCAATAATATTTATGAAAAACATTGAATTTACCGAGAACAGTATTTTTACAGAAGCAAAAAAGTCTAAAGATGGGATGGGAATAGGTAGAAATCAGTCACCTGTGAGCTTCGATATTCATTTTGCTCGGGCAGTTTGCAAAGCAGTTTCAGCACAGATGAAAGAAATCTTACAAATCCATACACAATCTTGTGAGGATACAAATCTGTTGCCTGGATGATACAGATCAACTGAACATAGGATTGAAAACGCAGCATGCTCTTTAACATCACGTTACACATCACGGCGCATATGGCTCATCCACCAAGGCCCAAGCTAAAAACCATGTGGGTGGTGATTCAGCTCCTGTCTCGACGTCTCGAAGAAGAAATAAATAACCTCACCGTGTTTAGCCCCATCCTTAGTTCACAGCGTGGGACGCTCAAGTTTAACTTCAGCATTTGTTTAATAAACAAAACCGCTGACCGAAACCTGCAGTCAATCTCAGGTTTAACTGGCTATAATGATGATGATCTGGTTTGCAGTTAGCATTCCTGAATTATCTCCTGCTGATGACCTTTATCTAATTAGCTCCCAGAATGCATTATTCATCAAGTGACTCAATTAAACAGTGCCAGTCGACCTAATGATAGCAGGACAAAACTGTGCACATCATTTGACGCTACAGAAGCTTTAAAAGAGTTAGAAAAATGGGTTTCGGCTTAAGTGGAAGAGGAACAGCCATCTGTCTGTGCAAATAACGGAAAATCTATACGTATGCCAGTGGATAATTGTAACAAGGAATAGAAAATACTTCAGTAATGGTATAGAAGTATGAGTTTGTTGTATTTGTACTTCACTTGAGTATTACTGAACATGAATAAACATGAACCTGCTGTACTCTTACTTAATTACACTTTCAAGAAAAAATCTTTCAAAGATGACCAAACAATGACCTTAAGCTGTGTATCAAGCTAATGGGCCCAATTTTCCACCCAATAATTTCATCAATGCAAAAAAGAAAAATTCTTAGTAATCATACCAAACTTCTCTGCCTTGATCTTCTTATGCTACACAGTTAGCGCTATAGCTCTAGGTGTGTTTGAATAAGGATAATCCACCAGGGACCCTGGTGACTTGAGAAACCCTGTCCCGATCTCAATATGCTGAAGTAAGCAAATACTCCTATTAATGTGAGGTGCCTGCGTTGCCTTCTTTGTTGATGTTAATTTTCCCAATTTGCTAACATTACATGGCTTTATGTGAGGATAGTCCAATAGCTAGCGTATTTAGCTAGCAAGGAACAATTCAAATTCTAGCTAATTCTAATTATACTGTATATAAAAACTATTTTTCCTTGTTCTTTTCCAACTGGGTACATTTTCTGGTTGGACACTTCCCCCTTTAATGGAGTAAGATTTTGACACATTATGTATATGTTCACATCTCAGTAATTTGTTCACCCCTGATTGTACTGAGAAAAGTGAAACCCCAGTACAGAGTTATGTTTCAAATAAACAGGGCACAAACAAAACAAAACAACTCTCTTAAAACAAGGGGCATTAATCAGAACCCAAGGGGAAAAAACCCGCCACGCGCACAACGTACATAAAACTCAGAAATGAAGCAGGAAAGAAACCTTCCCAGTGAAAACCAGGCGTATATAAACAGTGAGTAAATGAGGCTGTAATGAGAATCAGGTGAGGGTTCGGACGCCTCACGAGTGGTCTCGTATTCTCCTGATGGGGACCTCTGGTGGTGTGGAGGGGAATTGCCAATTGAGATTATAACAAATTACAGTTCTTTCATAAGATATACTGGCTTATGTGTGTAAGATGCATAATGTGCCTTTACAAACCACAGCGTGCTCTTGAAATGTGTTTAATGTTGTAGCTTATAACACAAACAGTGTCTGTGACTGCCTGTTAAATACATAAACTCTCTAAGATTCATATTATGGTGAATTTTAGCATATGGTCAGCTATATAGGTATCAATAAACTTGAGACTCGCCAGACAATTCAGAGTTTTACATTTTATTCTTAACCGTGAGTGTGTGCTTTATGTGTAATTCTACAGGAAGTGGCTGCTTTTAAACAAATCCGAAAAACTTTTTCAAAAACTGTCAAGTGACGGTGAATGCTTTTTTAAACCTTCTGACCAGGTTTTGGGGCAAAAATAAACATGGAGGACAAACTGGTGGTGAAAACTAAGCCTTGTTAGTGAATATGGAGGGATTTAGGACTTGTTGAAAGGAAATATTTATCATCGATATTCAAACATTGCAATGTAAATAAACATAACAGTTTGTGTATTTATGGGACATTCTCTGTTATGTGTTGTGACGTCCCACTATACCTCATGTATCTCATCGCCAGAATTACACCAACCTACATTACTGATAATAAATCTAATCTAGGGAGCAAGCTAGGTTAGTTAATTAGCTTATACTAGCTTTAGAGAGCATTGTGATTGTTCGCAAAAAAGGTGCACTGGCCATTTTGTCAACTGTTACAAGTAAATTATGAAATATATGGTCATAATCATTGACACAAATGCATGAGAACTGGATCAACAGGGGTGTACATGAGAGGACACGATCACTAAAGGCACATAATTATTGTAATGTATGCAGAATTCCCTACAAAATGTCAACAAATGATAAAAGAAGAATAAAATCAACTAGCAGTTTCAAAGGAGCCAAAATTTTTAGACAACTATGGGCCTGATAACATCGATTATGCTGCTCTGAGAAAAATATGTGCACACACGTATAATGTTATGCACATTACGTGAGCACTGTGAATGGGCCAAATCACCCACACTCCAATTATTTCTCAACCCTCTTTTTTGCTGACTTTTTTCCCCACCATCCACCTCCCTCAAAAGCACTTTTCAGGTTGCCATGTACCCTGCACATACTTTGCATTTAGACTTGTGTGCCAGTTTTGCGATGTTTTATTTAGCAGAATGCAGCCTAATTGTGCTTGAAATGGCACAAAAATCTTGGCCCAAAAACTCAGAAGTCGCACTAACCTCAATTCCGGTCCCATAATGGCTACGTAGAGCCAGCAGCCCTGAGTATTACTGTGTGTGTGAGCGTGAGTGCATTTCATTTCGCACAGCATGTCCATTAAATCAAAATCTCAGTCCCGATCCTCCTCGTTTCAAACATTTCAAACCAAATCAAGATCTAATGCTGCCCTGAAAGTTAGCTGAGGAGACATTACACAGCCATAGGCCCATGTTTATTTATCGTTGCATGCAAATTGTACAATTTCAGTGCGGTATATTCTGAAGCTTAACATTCTCATAAGGTTAGTATGAGAGAGATTTGCAGCTTGAAGCCATACACTGCTTCCATTAAGATCTTATTTCATAAAGAAGATTATTTAATACAAAATAGATATACAGTAACATGATACCAAAGGGAAGAGCAAATGAAAATACTATGCACTTGCAGGGCTGCAAACCTTCACACATTTTGCACAGAAAATCCACATTTTATAATCAGACAAATTATCACTCAAATATAAAGTCTTTTTTCCTCAATGAAAATGTCACCTACTGAAAGCCCTTCTCTTTGTTTCACCTTAGTAGTGTTTGGCTTCTTTTCTCGTTTCAAAGAAAGTGTCCTTGCTTTCTGTCACAGTAAATGGAGAATGTTTTGAGTTCGCTAACGTGAAATAAAAATCCATTAGTGTGTGTTTGAGTTACCTAACATCAGACATAGTTAACATCAGTTACAATGCAGAATTCAACTGCGCAACAGCTGCTAGCAAAGACAACAAGGTCAGCGACGCTTGTAATTCTCTATCCATCACTATACATGATAAGTGAACGTGGGTGTCAGTTTCATCGTTTCCAAAACCCTACGTTTCTGGCCTTCCACACTAAAATGTTTCCATGTATAAAATGCTCTGTTTTAAGGGCTTGAAAACTCCAGAGTAGTATGAACGCCAAGCGTGAACGTAGCAAAAGTGATGCATCTTAAAACTGAAATATATTAATGTGGACATGGTATTGGAGCAGCGTCAGGGAGATTTTAACACCACATTCAACTCGGGTTTCAGTAGGGACTGCAAACGTGTCGCTAATCTGACTCTAAATTAGCTGAGTGAGACATCATGGATAGTGATGCGCAACCCGCGGCTCTGAAAGCGCTCTCTGTCGCAGCGCTGCTCACGACACAGAATTATTTACATTGTAGTTAGCTTTAAAGACAGCAAAAATAACCCGAGACAGAGTGGGTGCGGGATTTAAAAAAGTGTCGCACATAACTCTCTACTTCACGTGATATCAATGTGTTAATGCTCCATGAGAGCACTTTTCCCAGGGTAGTCTTTAGGTGTTGACGGCAGAATTGGCTTCATCTAGTCTGAAGTATTTTCACACCAACAAAGCAGACTTAGCTGCTTTCTTTACCATCTGTCTGCGTCTCCTTACTGTTTTGTTTTTTTGTTTTTTTCAATTTGCTGGTGCTTTACCTCGACTATTAGTTGGAAGAGACACATCATGAAACATGACAAAAAAATAATAATCACGAGTGGTGTTGTACATCCATTTTTCAGTGAGTGTGTTTCTGTGCGTATGCCTACAATGAGACCCCATTCTGTAAGGGTAGGTACACAAGTTACTGAGAGGTAGTGGAATTTCTGTTATCCCTCCCGCCTAGCCGTTAGTGGTGCTTGCCCTTTTGCAGTTGTTTAGCATGTTTTGCCTTTCTGTTCGACACTGATCTTAGCACGCCACCACGCTGACCTTTTCCTCTCACAAATGGTAGCAGAAGTGTCACTTCATGCTGAGAGTGACCTGAGATAAACAGCAGGGAAGTGGTTTCTAATCTCACCGCATTTCCCCGACTCCTTACCTTCCTGCTGTGTAATTGTCTTGAGGGAGCTTTAAGATATTATTGGTCAGTGTCAGAGCGAGATTAGCTGTCTGGCTTCGATGTGCAACCAGAGAATTAAAGAAGAATGTTGTGTTCCCTGAGGCTCGGATGATATAACTGCACACAAATCTCATCCCTCTCAACTTTTTTAGTCTCAAGGGTGAGTCAGGAGAACCGTCTTTGATCTCTCTGTCTGTTAGTTAACTCGTACAATGACTATCATGTTGTCTTCGATTACAGCGTCTTGTGGAAATGTTTATATTAACCCGGATTTGGAATGGACTTGTACCACTTACTTGTTACATGTCATTTAAAAAAAAATTTATTGTCAGACAAAGGGTAATTTAAATAAAAATGCAGACATTTGGTGGTTGCATAAGTATCCACCCCCTTAAGTTCAAAACTTGTTAGGACCATTTTTAGCTGCAGTTAAAGCTGTAAGTCATCTGGGATATGTCTCTATCAGCTTTGCACTGTTATTCTGATATTTCTGCCCATACGTCTAGGCGATATTGCTTAAGCTCTGTCAGATTAGATGGAAACCAGTGTTGAGGAAAGGTAATTTTCAAATTTTACCCCGCATTCTCATTCAGATTAAGGTCTGGGTTTTTACTAGAGCACTGGAACACACACGAGCTTCTGGTTTTGAACCACGACAATGTAGCTTTGGCAGCACACCTAGCATCATGCTTCTGTTCGGGGTTGGGAGGGTTACTTTAAAAATGTATTCAAATACAGTTACTAATCACCTGTTAAAAATGTAGTAGCCAAGTATCACGATATTAAAGAAATGTAACTTGATTACGTTCCGTTCCGTTTTTGGGTTTAATTAGATGTTGAGTGATGGATGATGACAGCTGGAAGGCCTAACATGCACTGTACTGTGATGATTTATTTATTAATTTTTTTCTGCTTTAAAGACAAAATAATGGTGAGATTTCCATCCAGTGAAAGCGTTTTTCAGTAGAGGCCATGATAATGAATTGGCAACTGTAAGTAGCTCTGATTTCACACGAGACCGGAATGATGTAATGTGTGCACGTGTGCATGGTAGTATATCTTTCTTTCTTTTTTTTTTTTTTTAAATGTATTCTAAAATAGTAATCCTGCTAATAATCAACATTTTTGCTAAATGTGTCAGTAATTTGATTATATCATTTTTCCTGTAACTTTAATGGAATACAGTTACCCTTTTTTTTTTTTTTTTTTTTTTTGGATCCTAATTATTTAACACTATTTCATGTATTCCGTTTCTCCCCATGCCTGGTTCTGTTGTAGGGTGAACCGCCAGCTCCCTATCTCTAGAAGTTCTGTAGAATGCCATTCCCACAACATGATCCTACCACCATCATGCTTCACAGTGAAGATGGTGATGAGCAGTGATGCGTTTCTGCTGAAAGAAAGGCCATGAAGTTCACCGCAGTGAATGCTGTTCAATTAATTGACGCGTTCTGCCTCATGAAGATGAAACACTTTTATGTAAAGTTCATAAAAACACCTTCAGCAGCAAGCAGAGGAGCACTGACTGTGCAAATGGAGTAACACTTAAATTTTCAATAGTGTAATTGTTAGGAGTTTTTCTTATCTTCAACATGCTTAGTTTAGTTTCATGACTCTTCAATACATCTTAAAGATTGATATCTCTGCAGTTTGTCCCTTCACTTATTTAACCACGGTGTTTCTCAACTGTATCGCAGGTCATTAGTGAACTTGCGATTCTGTCAAACTGATATTTTCGATACTAAGAAAAAGTTTGCAGCGTTTGCCAGGTGATCTTATCCAGAGTGATACAAAGACATGCTCTGCAATTTTCATCGAACATGCATCCTCTTTCTGCTACGAATAAATCAGCTTCTAAACATACCATCAAGCTAAAGTCCTGCTAGCCGTGTTAGTAAGGCAACCAAAACAGTACAAGGCTTTTTTTTTTAAGTGGTGCTCATTGAATGGCTTGGTGAAGAGACATGTCTTTAGCTTTATCAGGAACTCAGCTCTTCGGACAGCCAGGGCAACTTCATTTGACCACCTGGGGGCAGGACAGAGACGAGTCCTGATGCATGCTGCAGGTCTGGTATGTTGAGGGATGGTGGGACGAGCTAAGTCCTGCTAGAGGCGTGAAGAGAACCTAGGTGCAATACCAGGTTATTTATTCATCAAATTTGGCATTTCTTTACATTGTTAAAAGCTCAAAGGTTAAAGAATTAATTAGAATGTAGTGAATTAACTGAAAATACCAGATGATAAAATTAGAATAAATAATTATTTAGAATATTTACCATACAACCAATAATAATAATAATAATAATAGAGGATACTTCCTTTCTTCTGTGTAAATCTAATTTTCAGCATTTTCAACATTTGTAAATCCTTCAGCATTGCTGTGTAACAGAGAACTGCGATTCTTATGAATGTCATATGAAGACCCAGCCTAGTTACCCTCTCTATCATGTGTTAGCACTGATGTTTTGTGAAACTCTCCCCGTTACATTCGTAATCGTGTGAATATAAAACGAAACAAAGACCGGCGTTTGCTCCTGATATCTCTGTCCAAATGAAAGCTCGGAAATGCCCAGGTATCATTCCATCGTTACGGATTCTTTATTAAACTCAACATATCACACTTTCATTTTGAAAAAAGTAGCATGAATAAGTGTAAGAAAACCTCGGTGTGAGTCTGCAGGCGAGGTATTTTCAGAGCAAGTGTTAATGTGACTGTTAGGTTCAAAAATAAAAAGCGGTGGTGAGGTGCTAGTGGAGAAGTGAGGTGTAAAAATCTACCCCAAGAAAGCAAGTGGGTCAATTTTCTTATTCTTTCTTCACTTTTTGCATGTGAAGTGACTGATAGATAGATAGACAGACAGACAGACAGACAGACAGATGGATAGATATAGTACTTCATTACCCTAATGAAGAAAGCACTCTAATGGAGAAAATATTATTTTTTGCTTATATATTCAGAGCTTGATACAAGTTTGAGGAGTTTATACTGAAATTATGAACATTACCAGTATTTACATATTGGTAGAAGTCTAAGTACTTTCAAGTTCATATTAATCTGGGAGAACTTTATCCACGTCTGTAAGAAGGTGCATCGAATCCGGTCGTACTCTTTATTGTCACTATTTAAGACATCAGCATTGCTATTTTCCTGTATTGCTATTTAAATGTGGGATATATTTGTTTACGAGTTATTCATTATGTTGTCATTTGTCCTGCTTCTGCATTATTATTATTAGGACATGATGTATTTATTTTTTTATTAATTGCCAATTTAGCATAGCCAACCTGGCTACCACATATTTTTGGGAGGAGGAAACACCAGATAACCCAGAGGAACCCTATGTGGAGACGTGGAGAACACGCCGAGAAAACAGCAACCCAAGCTCAATATTTCACTATTTTGTTTTGTTTTGTTCATTTTTTTTTTTTTTTTATTTAATCGGATTTTATTTCTGACCTGCTTCTCTGCTTGTTATTAGGATTTTCTTTATTGTTGCTGTTTTCTGACCTCGGTCTCTATTTCTGCATTTTATTGGGCTCTCTGTGTGTTACTGTGCTCTTAATGTGCTGTTTTACAGGCTGGCAGCCAATTAACGTGGGTGGAATCCAGATTGCTAAACTGAGACAAATTTGCAAAGATGGTAAATTACCGTGATGGTCACGACTAGAACTGTTATGAGACCGACACTCAACCTCAAAATATTTCCAATACATTAGGCTGTTATTAGATTTTTATTTCAATCTGGCCTGATTGTCATTTTTAATCACTTGTCTTTCTGGAGCAAATTTCAAGTCAAGTATTGAGAACTTTCACAGGTAATCTGAATGGACCTCAATAACATGACTCCATACAGAGAACTTGGCTCTGATGTTGTATTCCATTACATATTCAATTAAACCACTGACATGGACAAGTATTAGCAAGTAACGAACAAAGCCCTAGAGGTTTATTTTATTAATATAGTGTGAAAAGCAGATGAAGCGCTATAGTTCGGGTAGGAGCTGGAAATTCATTGAGGTCTGGAGATCAGGCTCCTCAGGGGGAATCTTAGTAGAAAGAACAGACAGACAGCAATTAACACACGGGTTAGCAAAGCTGTAGCACATCTGTACGCTCCAGGGTCTTCTCCAGGGAGCAGAATTATTATTTCTCCTTCCGTTACGTGCCAGGCGGGAGGATTTCAGGTGATTAGTTCCATCACACCCTGTTCAGGACTAAGCTTTACACATTAACATTTATTACACCAAAGCGCAGGTGAATTCTCAATTTTTGTTTGGTCAGGAAGTATTGATTAATTCTCCGTCATAGGGACGTGTACGCGTAAATGTTCACAAAAATGTGTGTGCTTTCTGAAAGAGATGCTTATTCAGCATTTAGGAAAGGAGTCTCCGATGTCAGTGCTTTTTGTTTTTCATTTCTCTGTAACATGACAAGCTATTTTTTATTATTTTTATTTTTTTTGCTTTGTTTTTTTTTTTTATTAACTTTAAGAGTAAAACCGTTTGTAAATGACCGTTTATAGCTGCTCTAACGTAAATGATAACATGTACTAATTTGTTTCATGGATATTCCGCAACATTAGGTGCAACTATGAATGAATAAATTGTATGTGTCGTTATTGAATAGTAAAAAAATTTTATCACAGCCAAATTGCGATAAAACATTTCAGGAAATGCTGGTTAAGGAAAATACTTCGCGTTGGTGTTGTTACAGTAACTGCGCTTCATCACACCACCTCATTGTGGATTCTTTTCCTACAGCAGCACAACACACAATGTTTTAGTTCTTACTTAATATAAAAATCTAAACGTTTTGTCCAATTTGTAGATAATTTTGCTTGAGTATTTTTAAAAAACAATGAGTAAAATAGTTGGAAATAGATTTAATAATCTTATATTTAATTTAATGGTAATTGAATAAATAAATTTGATTATATTTAAGATTGAGTAATGTTTGTGGTCCTTGGTGGGTATGGAGCACAATTCTTGCACAATAAAGAAAAGAAAAAGAAAAAACCCCTAATGTAATGTATAATGCCGAGACTGTGATCGATGTAAGGTTAAAGGTCATGCTCTCAGCAGTGGTCTTTGACCTCATATCCATAAGGGCATTAGCACTGAATCTTAATTACTTGTTTACCGCTGACCCCACATGACTGCAAAACGACTTGCATTTATATCCTCCTTTTTTTCACAGGACAACGTGGATCTGGGCGATCTGATGTTTTCTCTCTGCTACTTGCCCACTGCTGGCCGACTGACCATCACGGTGATAAAGGCACGCAACCTGAAAGCCATGGACATCACCGGAGCTTCAGGTTCGATCACGCGTTCAGGATTTTATATCATTCTACACAGGGGAAATGAGCGCATTACATCCCATTAAACACTTTCTCTACAAGTTAAGATGCTTCATAAATGATTCCTGGTCTTTCTTTTAGAAAGAATCTTCCAGGAAAGATACAGAATATCTCAGCGCAAATAAAATTCAAGCCAGTGAAGCTTTAAATTAAATCTGTTGTGAAGGCTTTCGTAAAGGATGGAATATGTTCGAAACATTAACACGTACGGTCATTTTTACTTTTGATGAATTTGAACAGTTGTTTTTCCAAAAACAATTTCCAACATAGATAAAAGAGCACATCAGCTGCCTCAATGGAGTACTACCTCTAACACACAAAGCAATGCCTTTAAATTCCATGCAGATGTAATATATCACCAAATTCTCTTTCTTAACTCAACCAAACAACATCTAAAGAGCATTTAAAGAGCAAACAATACTATTCTAGCTTTACTGTAAACTTTAACAGACAGTTTGAAACATGAATTCTGTGTATAAAATGAATGTATTGTGTTTTAAAAGTCATGCTGCTTTTTTCACTCTGACTCTCCAGACCCCTACGTGAAAGTCTCTCTGATGTGCGAAGGGCGGAGACTAAAGAAGAGGAAGACCTCCACCAAACGGAACACCCTGAACCCCGTTTATAACGAGGCTATAGTATTCGACGTCCCACCAGAAAACATCGATCAGATTAGCCTTTTGATAGCTGTGATGGATTACGATCGGTGAGCAACGACACTCGGCGTTCTCCATCATAAATAATATCTCTCAATAATTACAACCTAATCTCATGGAACAGCCACAAAACAACTTATTTCATGTTCTCATTTACGTTATAGAAGCTATAAACACTCATTCCCTCAACCAGTCTTGAACAATAACAACTAAAAAAACAGCTTGTTTTGTTTCTGAGAAACCATGAAACGTAGACTCCTTGGTCCTGAAGATGTCGGAAAGCTTAAAGTTACGGCTGTACCTCTGAAACTGAAGACTCTTTCTATAAATGTTAAATAAACATGGACAGCATGGGCCCCTTGCTCCCATTCTATAAAAATGAAGCCCAAATACCTCCACCGTGCTGCCGAATTTGGAGCCAGAGTTTGTCCGGTAGAGACGAAAATCATTTGGTAGGCCCACCCATTGATCCCGCTACTTTTTAACCTTCCCCAAGGTCCAGAATATCCTCATTATGTGAATCAATCTTACATCTAGAGAGCTTAAGTAATGTAATTAATATTTCATTAATATGGATGCATCTACAGTAGGAAGGACATTTATCACATGAACATGAAATTTTCTGACAGTGATATGAATAATACGGAATGCGTAGTGTGAGTTAATGACTCTTTATTAAACGTGGCTAATCGGAGCACACTGTAAACTAACTAGTCTACTTATAAAATCCATCCTAATGTTATTGGTAGTGTGTTCACTGATGAACAAATGGCTTTTGCGCAAATTTCGATAGCTGGCTGACTGGATGTCATTAATACTACAATAATACAGCTGAGATTGTGAGAGCGGCACGGTGGTGCGGTGGTTAGCACTGTCGCGTCACAGCAAGAAGGTCCTGGGTTCGATCCCCGGGTCACCCAGGGTGCCTTTCTGTGTG
>JAQMYM010000037.1:23385690-23396166 GCA_030014255.1 Parauchenoglanis ngamensis | reverse complement strand
GTTTATATTCAGAATTTATATACTTTTGTGAAGCTGCTTTGAGACAATGTCTGTTGTTAAAAGCGCTATACAAATAAGTTGAATTGAAATAAGTAGGTATGTGACAGTAAATTATGTGGTGAAGTTATCTGGGCTCTTCCAGCTAAGGCTATCAACCACTTCAGCCCCAAGTGTAGCCACGCCTTCTTACTTTATAGTAGAATAATGTTTAAAAAAATAATTTCCGTGAGAAAATAAAAAATGTGCAGATATCAGTATAGGGAAAACTAACTGTTTGAATTAGGCACTCTAGATGGAAAGACAGTTTAGATGAGAAAAGTGACATGAAAAATAGACTGTTTTGCCATCGAAACACATTAGGTGGGCGGAGCTATAAACTGTACTGCAGCTCGCCAGCAGGGGCGCTATACCTGTGGTGGCTTCACTTTTTAGAGACAATGCGCTCTCCATGTTTTCTACAATCGATGAAATATCTTCTTAGAGAAAATTTCAGCGTATCAACATCCCACCGTGAATGAGCTGTTACTATAGAAACGATAACATTAAAATGAACACATTAATATAAACCTGTGATTTGCAGCTGCACCACTATCAGAGCTGCTGTTATAGACAATTAATCAACACCTTCTGACCAATCAGAATCCAGCAATGCTGGGGGACGAATTATGTTATCCTCCTCTATCATTACTGAATTATAATAACCTACTTTTTTTGTTTACTATGATGTAAACATTTTTGGGACATATAATTTGTCAGAGCTAATTAGTTTCATTTTAATTTGAATTTCAAATGTCAAGAAGTTTTAAGACTTAAAATACTGACAATAAGAAAAAAAGAAGCTCAGGCTAAACGTTAAGAATATGTCTTTGCACGTTTTGCTTCATGTTGGTTGTCATGCTGTTGTTGCATTGCTTAATATCTTGAAATTGTATTCTTTTGTAGAATTTTGAACAATAGGTACACTTTCCTGCACCATGAGGAATTTGATTTTATTCTTTTGGCTCAGCTGTGTTATACAGCATGATCATATCATAAGACAGTTTGTGAGGTTTTGTGCTTTAAATTTTTACATTTTAATTACATTTGCATATCTGTTTAATGCAAAGAAACCTGTAGTAAAGGGTGCTTGTTCCTGGCTCCTTTCACAGTGTAGGTCACAACGAGGTAATAGGTGTGTCCCGGGTGGGTAACGATGGTGAGAGTCTGGGCAGGGACCACTGGAACGAGATGCTGACGTACCCTCGTAAACCCATCGCTCGCTGGCACCCTCTAATTGAGGTAAGCATGTTTTGGGAACAAAAGAACCTACATATTCAGTATAATCACATCACATCTCCAGGTGAGTCGATTCAGAGTCGAATCACTTGTTCAATACAGTTCAGTGGACTCCGTCCATCTCCTTCCGAGGCTCTGGGACCTGAGTGCGATTGCTGAGCTCCCATCTGCTTACAGAACCACACAGACTGGGAGAACCCACCAGGGTTCTGTTTAAACAGTTTCAAACCCTACATATGAGAAATCTCAGTTAGAGGTTCCATGAGAGGGGACAATCAACAAATCCCTAAGTGTAGAATAAGGCAATAGTCTGAGAAATAACGAGATAAAGACAAAAACGAGCCGAAAGAGCCTCAGTTCTCAGGTGATGCTCATGTCTGGGTTCTCCTTTTTCACTCCCGAGCTTTGTGATTGCCGTCTGCACTGTAAAAGAGAGCTCACTTATTATTTTGCAGTTTTCATCCCGTGCCATTTCAGTCAAGGTTATTATTCTCCTCACGGGATTCATTCATTTCCCGCTAAACTCGTATTCAAAACCCCGTCTCTGCTTTCCTTCCACTGAAGTGGCACTATCTTGGACTCGTGGTTGATATTCTGAAGAAAAATAATGATTTGTTAGCAGGGAGAGGAAAAGAGAGGGGGGAAAAAAACAGTCCTTGAGCATGTTTGTTTCCCGTACATTCAAATAATGATCTTTCTGGCATATTACATGTTAATGAATCTATTCTGGACTTGTGTATTGCCCTGCGGGGAAAAAGAACAAATCGTTTCTCTCACACAACAGATGGTTAGTGCAGTCCCGCAGGCGGGGTTGGTGCGAGTGCATTGTGTTATTCATGCACAGATTTTCTCTTCCCTAAATAAGCCCTTGGCTCAAAACCCTTAACACTTTTAACCCCTGACATGAAAGCACAAAGAACAGATCTTTCATTCCACATGATATTCAGCTTTAACCTAAGCAAGAGCTCTTGTCTGAAAGAGAGCATTAACAGACCTGTATGTGTTTATAGAAAAGAACGGGAACAGTTTTATTAGGCTTATTTTCTCTAAATGCAAGCATTTACTGTGACATTATTACATCCACTTCCCCATGTCCAGCAGCAAATCTGTAGACTTTTGCTGGAGATATTTTCCGCCAGAAAAGTTATTTTCCCCTTACACAGCTCTGCATTAACTGTGCGTTCAGAGTTTGCGCATGCTAATTCTGCTTGTCAGCTTGTGAAAGAGAAAAACAGCATGTGTACGACCTGTGGTACAACTGTAACATGACTTCGGAGCATTTTGCTTCAGGATGGTAAGAATGAATTGCAATGGATGCCGAGCTCATGGGACTCTTTTTAAAAAAATGTAAAAATCTTGGTTATGGTTAAAGCTAGAGTAGGTCATTTTGGAGAGACCAAAGAAGAGTAAGTTAGATTTTAAAAGTGTCCAACTGAAAAATGCTCCACCCTCCCTTTAGCCACGCCTCCAGGCAGGCGGGCCATCCAATCAGTTCATGCAGACCAAATGGAATTTTCCCACAGATACCTTAACTTTCATTTTTTTCCACTTAGATCCAGCCTAAGCTTTTTTTTTTTATAGCACAGACATTCTGTCTTCCAATAAACCATTTCCTTGCTTTTATCCCTTTTTTCTGAACATTATCAACTATAATTCTCAGGAATAGCGATAGCAAGAGGTCAGAAAATCTTATATGCTGCAGCTAACCCTCGGTTGTTAGCACTTCTGATATTAATTTTCTCTTTCCTCTGTCCTTCAGTACCAGGGCTCCGGTGGAGGAAGTCAGACAGGCTCGTGTAACTCTCTTAAAACGCCTCCATCCCCGTAGAGTGATTCCTGATTCTGCTCTGGAACACGAGCAGGCGATCTGCTCCGTCCCGATAAGACCCAAGAAGCTGGGCGATAGAGCTGCGAAGCTCCAGATAACATGTTTCTTCCGGGAAAGTGACTCGGAAACACGGTTTGCCTCTGGAAGCCC
Organism: Parauchenoglanis ngamensis; assembly: GCA_030014255.1. NCBI lineage: Eukaryota > Metazoa > Chordata > Actinopteri > Siluriformes > Auchenoglanididae > Parauchenoglanis > Parauchenoglanis ngamensis. The sequence continues at coordinate 23,392,913 of JAQMYM010000037.1, read as the reverse complement.
TTCTTTGCATGGGAACACTTGATTGTTTCAGCTGCATGTTGAGTGGTCACATAATGTATGGTCGTTTTCTATGAAATATGGTGATATGAAAATATACAAGGGGTATTTTGATGTATTTTTCTTTTCCTGATGTTGTAGTAGCCCGAGTGTCATAGGCCACCAATCAGGGAGGATGAAAAGCACATGTCTGATGTTGTGTATTTTTTTTAAACCAGCGTCTAAAAGCATGGTCAAGTATACATCGTTCCCTTTTCCGTGAATTCTCCGTTCATGGGCTCACTTTTGCGCTTGAATTAGTGCAAATTAGAAAATACAAAAAAGATTTCTGAGTCAACAAGTACAAATTTATGGATGTCTGTAAACTTGATAAAATGTCTGGGTTTTTTGTTGTTTGTTTGTTTTATTTTTTAAAAATACTCCCGTTTTTTATGGATATTGTAACATTCGTTATTGCATCGTACATAGGTCATGACATTTATTTTTATTTTTTACTCAAAAGTGCATGAGTGTGTGTTCAGGATAGGGTTCAGTCCCAAGTGTTTTCATTATGAAACAGTGTGAATTCTGTCAACTGTTGCTTCCATTCGCTGATGAGTTATTTACTTTGTGGGTAAAAAAAAAAAAAAGAGAGAGAAAGAAAGAAATTCATGTTATTAAAAACTTATTTCTTAAAAAAAAAATTAAAAAAGCTTTTTGTTAGTTTTGGGTGAAGTTTTCTTAATATTTCCCAAAAAAAAGAAAGGAAAAAAAAAGAATACGAAAACCCATAAAAAACGTCCTGCTTAAAAAGCTTAAAATATAATTAGAGGGAATTCTTTGTCTTAGATATTCGCAAACAATCAGCAGAAATGAAATGCGCAGCATCTTTGGCTGGAATCACAGAATCACAGAAAATATTTCTATCATAAAAAATGGAGAATTTATTCATTAGATTTCAACAACGCCACCGGCTCTGGAAACAAAGGACCAAAATCTCATCTAATCCTCTGTAAGCTCACATGTAAAGCAACTGATTGAAGTTAAAAAAAGAAAAAGAAAAAAAAAACAGGAAGGGATACAGGGTTACCTCTTCATGAGTTTATAATAGTTTTTTTTCTTGCTGGTATGAATTGAATTATACAGTTGTAGCAACTAACACGAGCCGACTTGCATGAAAAGATGAAAACACTTACAGGTCCACTGTGTAGGATTTCGGGGGGCTCTATTAGCAGAAATTATTAGTTTAGTGCACAACTAGCTAATTAGCACGAATAGTTAATTTTTGTAAGTTTAGAACGAGCCCTTTATATCTGCACAGGGAGCGGGTCCACCTCTACGGAGCTGCCATGTTGCGCCGCTACAGTAGCCCAGAACGGACAAACCTCTAGAGAGCGGCTTCCACGTTTCAAGTGGCAGCGTGAATCTAGAAGGAAGCAGAGGAATCAGTGTTTGCTGGAGCTGGAGAACAAAATTTTGTGAAACAGAGGATCATACTTATTATTTAGCACAGAAAAAGCAAGGATGTGAATGTAAGTACTTGGAAGTACGCTACGGGAACCTGACGGCCGCCGTACGCTCTAATACACACTTGGAAAGGGAAAGGGAGGGGTAAGAGAGGGGCATTCAGGGGGTTGGATCCTACATAGTGGAGCTTTAAGACCAGAAGGGGCTGGGTGCATGAGACCTTTTTATTTTCCAGATCTAAAGAAGGGGTTTGATATGATTTGCCACTTTTCTGAAGAGATGAAGTGCTTTACTGTCTCCAAAAGGCCCTGGCAGCAGCAACTAAATAAATTAATAAATAATCAATCAAACAAACAAATAAATAAGAAGCTGCTGCTTTCTATAGAATTACATATAAAATATGAAATCTGCATAAAGATGTAAACCAAATCCATATTAAAGACCTACATGTATGAAATTAATCATTCACCAAACACATATGGACGTGATGTTTGGGCATCCTAAAAAACATGTCTGAAGTGCAGGAAAGCTCACACAGTTATCTCATTTATTCAAGGGTTACAGGGATGACATGCTTGGCATTTGCACATTGATTTAAGGCGTGCACGCATAATACCGTAATGACACGGACAAATCAATTCCCTCGGAGTTGGGAAAGAGCCCATGGTCTGTTTTCACTTTCATTCCAAAGCAGCAGATGTGAAAAGCTATTAGTCGCCCGCTGACCACAAATGAGATGTAAACTGCTGTCTTAATGCCACTGAACAGAGCATCGGATAACTAGCAACGCACCCGTGCAGAGAATCAGAACTCGGCTTTCAGAGACGACCGCCGCAAAGCTCCATCGTGCCTCCGCCCACGCACATCAGCCGAGTTTCACTGGGAATTGATCGCGTGTGCCGATAAAGCAGCGCCGTGGGAAATCAGACGAGCCGAAGACCTCAAGGCTTTATACGCTGATAAAGAGGATGGCAATGTTTTTCCCATAAGACTCTGAATGTCACATAAAATCACTACATTCATCATAACACACTATATTGGTGGCTCAAATATTGCAATAGATAAACAACATTTGATACAAATTATCAGCACTTTCGATGGAAAAGTTAAATATTTTACATCATGATTTAATCAGTAAGGTTTGTTTTAGTCATTATTCATTATATCACCCTACTAAGTGACTAATCATATTTTTCCCTCCTTTAGCTCTCATTGAAACGGCAGTTTGTTATACTCCAGAGATTATTGGCGGAAAAAGTATCGGCACCCTTTCACTTCACTATGTCCTTGCTGCTGGATTCCTAGAAAATACAAGGGGGAAAAAAACAGAAACAGAGACCAGAAGTATTCGTGAAGAGTAATGGAGGGTAAAGATTTTGTGCAACCTCACATTTAGTCAAAGTCAGTGATAAAGTTTCTGGAGATCTGGAATTAAAATATTTTCCAATTTTCTAAAAAGGAAAGAAAAAGGCCATTTCTTTGCATTTATGTTAAACAGCTTTAAGGAGATACCACAACTTGTTCTTGTGTACTTTATTCTTTAAATTATTTTTAGTTTATTTGATTTTATTTCATTTTAAATTATTCTTGTTTACTACTTTGTTACTTTGAAAAATCAGAAATGTTGCCCAGATATTTTGGGTTTGAGATCATAAAAAATAAACATACAACATTAGCAGAAATTCCTCATGTAATCTTAGGTGAGCAATAGCATGCTTCAATACACAGGCAGAGAGGTTTATGGATGCAGGGCATCTGTGATTATAAACTAGAGAAACCAACAAACATTAATGCCAGGAAGTGCAATGATTTATAGAGCTAGAACACCAAGGATCAGATACTTAAATAATACAAAAGCAAAGCAAGACTTTACAAAAACAGGGTACAAACGCAGATACTAATGAACGGTTAACACGAAACAGGTGAACACAATCAGGTAACAGATGGGACAGGGGCAGAGTCAGGACCTAAACTAAAACAAAAACACATGGCAAAATATAAGTAAAAGCATATAGTGAAAGTCACTCTGGAAACCCCAGTGCCAGACTTGATATCTGCTTTCAACCTTGCTTGTAATCTCTTCTACAGGTTTTCGCAGGTTTCAAAACAGATGGCTTGTGAAAGTTTTGGAAAATACAGACAGGCACTAAGGAAATTTAAGTGGGTTTTATTGAAGATTACTCCAGAGGACAGTTGAATTCTTTTCTCAGAAGGTGTTGATTGATTTTCTATAACAGCACAGCTCTTACAAGAACATGTAATAAAATAAAATAAAAAAAGGTCCACTTCACATCGCACCAATTATTTTCTCATAACAGCGCAGTCCATTATGCAGTCCATTATTCCTCACTTCCAGGCTTGGGGAGTAACGGAATACATGGAAGGGCATTATGTAATTAGGCTACAAAAAAAAAGGTAACTGTATTCCATTATAGTTACAGAGAAAAGTTGTAATCAGATTATGGATACATTTAGTAAAAAGGGGGATTATTTACAGGATTACAATTTTAAAATGTGTAACGGCTGCAACAACTAATCAACAAAATCAATAATAAAAATAACTGCCAATAATTTTATTATTAGTTGACCTGCGTTACGAAACACACGCAGCATGTGCTGCGTCACTTCATAAAAACACATTAGAGTATAATGGAGGAGCAGAAACATCAGTAAGACTCTCTCAACTGTATGAAACTCTTTACAGTACACTACCCTGCTGGCCTCATGACATACTTTTTGTTTTAATGTGAGTAATATTATCGTTCCTTTGTGGGAATGTGAGGAGAAGCATGATGTTCCTGCTTGAACTGTCCACAACTGCTTTGTTATGTTTTGTTAAGCAGCAAGTAGCAAAGCCTTTTGAATCAATTAGCTTAAAAAGTCAAAAGTTCAACTGGCCTATATTTCCAACCCTGCTTTCGGTTCACAAGTCGATCCCAAAGAGAGTCGATTCACTAATCTCAGGCATTAAAATCTAAGCGTCAAATGCAAATTTTTGGAGTCGATTCCACACACTGAAAAAGATTCGCCTCGCAAGCGCACAAAGCAAGCAAAATGAGCTTAGCATCGGAGAGTTTCAGTGAGAGAAACAGGCAGCTGGTATTTATTTTATCTTTATTTTGAATTTGTCTGTTCACAATTTGCACAAATCACGACTTTAAATACAGAAACACAGCTGCAAAAAGTGTGGTAAGTGATTAAAACAGTGCTAACAGGAACCGCTGTGGGCTACATTCCGCCACCTTGAGTTAGTCTGAGTGTTTATTCAGTATCACTCATATATAATGCTTCTACTGAATGAGGATCAACATTCATCTGGTCCACATGAGCACCTGATCATATTCTCATGCTGTGACAGATTATCTGATAAGTGACACTAATGCTGTAATTAGTGAACTGCTATTGTTAAGAAAAAGATCTGTAGTGCTGATTAAATGCTGCAAATAAATCTTTTCTATAAATATCTTTTGCATATAATATATTTATAAAAATAAAACCAATTGAATAATCAAGGGAAGGTTATTCAATTAACACCCTAAAAATAACAACAATAATAATAATAATAATAATAAAATATATATATATATACACACACACATATATATATATATGTATACTGTATAGTGAAATCAGAGCTAATCTTACAGTCACCAGATAATGAATAAATGTGTTCACTGGGTGGAAATTTCACCACTGTTTAGTCTTTAAAGCAGAAAAGGGGAACAACATCACAGTACAGTGCGAGTTCTGCCTTCAGCTGAGAAAATGCCATCATCATCCACATATTTGGTATCGAGGGAGTCCAAAAGTAATGGAAAGTCATCAGTTACATTACTTTAATTTTCTGGTAATTAGATTAAGTTACTGACTACATTTTTAGCAGGTAATTAGTAACTGCATCCAGATACACTTTTAAAGTAACCGTCCCAACACTGGTCACTTCATAGACACAGATAATGATGATCCTGTCAGATTCTTATACTCCAACAACAGTACGCTCTGTAAGACAACTTCCCTAGCAACCCATAGCAACGGCAGCATTTATCCAAAATAATTTCACCCACAATCGACCTCTTATAGGTGTAAGCATAAAACCTGAACACATTCTACAAACCAAGAGACCATGATGTCGGTCATTAAAAAGGTGAGGAAAAGATGGTCGGTTCGAAGCCTGAAAGTGTTGAATCACTGCTGACAAAGTATTGGCACCCTTTCACTTGGGGATGCTCTTGCTTCCAGATTCCTTACAAAAAAATTAATAAAAACATGTCAATAAAATCATAGAAACAGCAAAATCATTATAGGGAACTTCATATCTGTTGACATGCTTCATAAAAAAATATTTTTTTTTATACATGTATAAATGCATAAAAAAGATACTTGAAAGCGGTTGGAAATCATTGAATCCTTTCCAGATTTCACTATTAAAGCAATAAAATAATGAAAACCCTCTCCTGCCTGAAACAACTTCACATCCTGCTTTCAACTAAAATGACACAATGATCCATGAAGCTGTTTTTCACGGCATGTAAAAACTCAGAGGTTATTTAGCAATGATTGCTTTAGAAGGAATGAATGTGTATCACATGTCCTTTTACACAATTTCTCAATTTTTTTGCCATCATTAGGGACGGGTTGAGGAAATTGAACAGCTTGATAGAACCTCACTAATGAGAAAAGAGAGATGAATGAAAAGTGAAGAAAGCATTTTATTTTCATATAATTTTTCCTTTTTATGAGCTGAAATGAAGTCAAGCAACACTTGATCACCTCCAAAAGCACTCCAGCTGCGACAAGTCATGCATCCTGCAGGTTCTTCCTCCGTGGCTCTAAAGGTTTTAGCTGAAAAGGTTGTTATTATTATTATTTCATTCGACCAGGTTAAGCACGTCCAGCCGAGCACAGCGGCAGAGTAGACATTAATTAAACCTCACCAATCAATACAGGACATTTCTAATCTTCTAAACTAAGATTACCTGCAGAGGAAGTGGTCACGCTGCATGTGTGGTCATGATTAATAGGAAAAATAGATCAAGTGATTAGGAGTACTTTTATAAAATAGTAGAGCAGAAATGAAACAAGGCAGCATTTAAACAAGAATTAATAAAGTAAATAAAAAAAATGACAAATAAAAAAGTATTACATTTATTGATCAATTGATGTTTTATATTTTCAAACACTTCTAAAAATCTTTTTAGTGGGTTTAACCAGAAAATGACGCTATATACTTTTTACCAGGTAGATGATCAGAACTTTTTTATCATTTTCACATCTTTATTTCCTGGTTGCTGATCTCAGGGTCATAAAGCCTGTTGTGTTTCCATTCTTGACACAGCAAGTAAAGATAATAAGGGATAGACGATACTGCTAATTTCATTATTAATCCAATACCAAGACTACAATCACAGGACTGAAATGATACGTTAAAGTGTTTTTGTTTATATACAAAAAAACAATTCTTGATTTCTGAAGTGAGAATTTGCAAACATGGGGATCAGGAATTATATACAACTGTCGCGATTCTGTCCCTCTCCGCCGCACGGCAGGCTCGCGTGCTCAGCGGCACGCGCTGTGTTCTCGCAGCCTCTGTCGCGCTCATCGCGGAAGCGTCACTTCCGCATCATGCTGCGGACTACACAGAACTACAACGTCCGTGCGCATGCTCCTAGCGAGGTTTCGCTACTCCGGTGTTTCCCATTTTCATGACAATCAGCGGCGCTTTTAAGGACGCCGGTTTGCGCTTCGTGTTTGCCGAAGCATTGTGCGTTTCCTCGCGTCAC
>JAQMYM010000037.1:23337898-23385590 GCA_030014255.1 Parauchenoglanis ngamensis | reverse complement strand
CGTTGTCTCGTTTCACTGTACACTGTACCACATGTATACATTGAAATGACAATAAACACACTTGAACTTGAACTTGAGTGTGTTGTTCTGCTTCAGCGTGTAAGTGACGGGGAAACTGCCTCTGTCTGAGTAGCACTCGATCTGAAATGATCGACCCACCACCACTTCACGGGACACGGTGATGATGGTGGGTTTGGAGACGAGAACTAGAGGAAGGGGTGACCGAGAGGAAAACACACAGACTAAGCATGGCCTCCATGAAAACAGAAAATCTTGAATAGTTTAGCAAATCTAATGCTAGCACATTCACCAGGAGATCTCTCAAAATGCGATACATTGTTTTAGACTTAAAATGAGATGTTAACAGGAGTGCTGCAGAGGCACGGCGCCATTATGCGACTGCTAATCCAGATTTAAGCCTTCAGTGAAACCTGGTTCTCAGAAACCTCTGGGGTTGACATTTAAGAGTGATATGGGTCCTAGACTGGACACTTTAAAGAGACACGAGTCAGGATTTGAGCTTTACGAGAACCATTGCTCTAGATTTGAGGTTTGAGAAAAACACGGCTTTAAATTTGAGATGCTCCACATAGAAGCTTCCATAGAACCCATGTTTAAGATTTCAAAGGGACAAAAGAGCTTTTTCTGAAACAATGCTTTAGATATTAACTTGTTCTAGACTTGAGCTTTCAGCAAAACTTTTTAAGTTTTTAGACGAATTTTTAAGCAAGAATTTTTCAAGATTTGAGTTTTTGATGACACACTTGTCACGTTTTGTCCCTTCCCGTTGCACGGAAGGCTCGCGGCCTCCGTTGCACGCAGCGCGGAAGCGCTGTTTCCGGTTTATGTCACGAACTACAACCGTCGTGCGCATGCGCTTTGAGCGAGGTGTGTGACTAAGTGCATGCCGGTGGTTTCGATTATGGACAATCAGCGGCGTATTTAAGGACGGTCGCTTGCGCCTCGAGTTTGTGGAAGCATTGCGCGTTTCCTCGCCTCACGTCGTTGCCGAACTCTGCCCGCTATTCTGGATTTCCTGGCTGGACTTTTCCGTGTTGGATTTTCGTGCACGTAGCTTTGCGTGGACATTCACCTTCACGTGTGGATTATCCTTTTGCTCCGTGTATTGACTGTGTTTTGGATTTATGCCTGGACATTCACTTTCATGTTGGGATTATTCGTTGGTGCTCTGTTTGATTTGCTGTGTCGTACCTCAGCTTGGACTTTTCTCCCGTATTCTGGATTACTGGTCACACTTTGTTTGTCATCGCTCTTACTAGTGTGTTATCTGAGCCACTCTCCTGCCTGACGTTTTGTGTCTTCGTTTATTTTATGTGTTCATGAATATTAAATAATAATGAGCTTTGCCAAACCGCCCTCTTACCTGCGTTTGTGTCCCAAACACCTTGGCCGCCGTGACAACAACTTTAATCATTGGAAATTAGTTCTGTCTTTGGCTCATAATGCATGTCTCTTTCTCTTTCGAGCCATCTCATTTGATTCTGCCTGACTTTTTTCATAGCCACATGCTGATAAGAAAGCACACTTATATTAGGATTGATTTTTTAAAGGAAACAGCGGGATGGACACTATTGTTACTTAAGTATTGATCCCAGCAGAAGTCACCGTCGTCTCGTGCCATCATTCTCACTTGACATGTTGAGTAAAAGCTTTAATAAATACTCCTTTTAAATTAGACATGCAGACACCCACAATAAGCTTACTTAATTAGGCTAATAAAAATTCAGATAACAGTCTGATACCCTGCTCATAAACAACGACCCGATACCGAGCGTAATCCGAGCATACATTGTCTCTCTAATGAACAGACGACACAAAGTGATCGCAATCTGGACTTGTTTTGATGATTAATGACAAATCAAATCAAATCAGACTGCAAACTGTGCTCTGTGAAAATATCAAGAGCAGGAACTACAGCATCCCTGCACAATGATAAACCATCTCAAACCTATGCTGCATTGGCAAGAAATATGTCTAGAGACAACACTAGATGAGTGAAAATTATAGCTCTTACTCAAGAAATTGTTCTTGACAATCAAGGACAGATTGGTTTCAACATTGAAAGATTACAATGCAATTAAGACAATGAAGTGCAGTTTATTTAGAGCTGTATAGAGGCACTTTTCTAAAAGAAAAAAAAAAACCCAGCTTTTCAATTCTGCAACCCTACTCCATTTGAGAAGGGTCTACCTGCAGTCTCACAGCTGATAAGACACGCCCATTTTACAACACGTCACACCCACTTCAGTATACAACACTGAGACAAGGCGCGTTCCCGGCTGAAAGTTCTGCCTGAAGTTCCTAACCCTAAACCTAACCCTAATAAGGAACATTCACACTTTCAACAGACAATTGAAATTGTTAGACTATTTTGAATATGCACAAAATGATCAACATTTACCCTTTATTGTCAAGTCCAAGTGGCAGCCACAGTCCGACAGCATGACATTTCCAGTACAGCAATTAATTCTACAAAATTGGTCTTCCTACATAGACCGGTCTCACCTGAGCAGGACAATTTACAACCATCACACAGAATGGCATTGATGCAACTTAAACGAAATCCTGACGCAGTGATAAAACCTGCAGCTTAGGGATCTGCTATAGTTATAATGGATAAACAACATATCCTAGAAGCATACCGCCAACTACATAATACCAAGCATTACACTCCATCACCGCATTCACTACAGATGTCGACACAATCTCTATTAGTCTTGATATTTCAATCTTCATGGCAGAAAATCAACATCGATCACAAACAGTTGCTGTATCTTGTGGGACCGAACAAACCACAACCCCGACTATTTTACTTGCTACCTAAAATTCATAAAGATCCTCAGATGTGGACTGTCCCTTTTGAGGTCCGTCCAGGTCACCCTATAATCTCAGACTGTGGGAACGAATCATGTGACTCGGCCTAACACATTGACTATTTTCTTAATCCTCTTTCTCAATTACATCAACGCTACTTGAAAGACAGATACGACTTTGATGAGAAAATAAAACTTCATTCCTTTCCTGAACATGCATTTCTTTTCACCATATACACTGACAGTCTCTATACGAATATTGACTTTGATCAAGCCCTGAAGGCAGTTAAAAGACTTGTTCCAACAACATCCGGACCCTCAACACCCAGACGAAGAGATAATAACCCTGTTTGATATTGATCTTACATGCAATGATCTTCATTTCAAATCACAATATTATTTACAGGTCCATGGAACAGCAATGGGAAAAAAGTTTGTGCCGGCCTATGCTATTATTTACTGTATATGGCACGAAGGGAGCAAACATTTTTTTCCAAAAGTTAACACATTACCATTCTCTTTACTACAAGTATTTGGTTGACGTCTTTGGGCTCTGGTCACACGGCACTGAGAAATTCCAAGAATTTCTGGATATTGCCAATCAACATCATACTGCTGTAAATCTCAAGTCCACAATAAACTCTAGCTCGATCAACTTTCTGGATACCACAGTGATGTTTACATCATTAAACAACACTAACAAAATATCTCATACAAATCCTTTGTCAAACCGACAGGCACACACAATCTTCTCCACAAAGCCAGATTAAAGGGATAATCAAATCACAACTAATCCAGTTTCATAGAATTTCTTCTTTTGACATCTACTTTCAGGAAGCATGTCAGATCCTTTTAAAAATACTTTGCACCTAGGTTATCCCAGGTTTTTTTATGGTACATCAAAACAGTTACACTCCAAATAATCTTTTCTAATGAACCAACCCGGCACCCAGATCCCAGGCATGTCATCCCGTTTATAATGACCTACAGTAAGAACACAAAAACACTCAATACAGCAATCAAGCAGACCTTTTGATGGCACAAGACACACATCCCCATTATGTAAATTCACTATAGTCCCAGTTTACCAGAAAAAGAAGAATTCTAAAGACATTTTAGTCAGAGCAAACATAAAAAAACCCCGTTTAAGGCACCTCAGTTGGGTTCTGATCACTGAGCCCGAGGTCCTCTGGATCTGGTCAAGGAGTTACACTCTTCCGACTCACGTAACCCTTCACAGCAGGAGTTTGATTTCCATGATTTGTTGTACATACTGCAATCATCAGTATATTGGAGAAACCAACCAAACCCTACTAACATGCCTTAAGCAACATTTATCTGGACACAAAACTTGGATACTCCTATGGTCAGACATTTTTCAAAAATTACAATTTGTACCCTCAGTCTTATGATTTTAGAAACCAATTTGAGATGGACCTTGTGGCAGAGGAGGAGAGACACCTTTTGGATTAAGGAGTTACTCCAGTTCCACATGGGTTCAATATTAAATGGAAATTTACCTATACAATAAAGCTTTTTTCTTCTTCTAATTTTTCACTTTGTGTGTCTGCCTCATTTAATAGAGCCCTTCCTGTTGTATACGATGACCTTTAGACATTGGGAGTTAGTAGTGATACCTTGTGGAAGGTCAGAGAGACCCCCATGGCATATTAATAATTTTATTGTGTGATGTGTGAGTATTCACAGGGTAATTTTTATGATTTGATGAGATTCACTTTAAGCACACATTCTTTAGCCTCTATTCCTAACCCCAACCCCTAACCATTACCATGACCCTTTCTTCCTTACCCCCGGGTTCTGACCCGGGTTCTCAGTTGACCAGAGCAGAGAAGGGGATAACCCCAACCGTCAACCTGAATCCCTTACCCTAACCCCTAACCCTAACTCCAACCCTAGTGTTAGAGCCTCCCATTTCCTCAAAACATAACCATAATCTTTCCCTTCTCTCTAACCCTAAGCATAATCTTTCCTTTCACCTTTTCCTTTCCTCTAGATCTAACCCTAATCTTCCTCTTTCCTCTAAACCTAAATATAACCTTTCTTTCTACCATAATCTATATTTCTTGCCACTTTTCTAAGTTTAAATATAGCCATTACCTTTCATTTAAACCTAAATATAATCTTTCCCTTTCCTTGGAATTTAAATGTATCCGTTATCCATTTTCGAGACCTAATTTCAACCGTTTTTCTTTTAATTGTAAACTTTGTTCTTTTAATTTAAATACGGTCTTTTATTAGTAATTTTAGCCATAATCCTTTTACTGAAGAAGTTTAGAAAAGGTTGTTGTTACTGGAAATTTAATTGTTTTTCTTTGTCCAACTTGAGTTCGAGAAAGAGTGGACAGATGGAACGGAGCAGTATGTTTTTAGTTGCTCTGTGTGTGTGTGTGTGTGTGTGTGTGTGTGTGTGTGTGTAAAGAAGAATTCTAACTGGTGTGTCCATGCATCAAAGTGGAAAATTCCTTTTTTTTTTTCAATCTGTATTGTAAATATTTCCTAACCCAAACCCTAATCCTGCCCTAACCCTAACCTGAGGTTTTAATAAAGCTGGCATAGATAGTGTGCAAGATGGAGGCTCTGTGCAGCGGGTGTGTCATGTAAGTACCATGCATCTGCCATTAGACCTACTTGCTCCATTTAAGAGAGCTAATGTGCTTCATTTAATCAACTCGCTAAAGATACATATAATAAGCCTAAGTTCTTGAACCCCTCCAACACACACACGCACACACACACACACACACACACACACACACACACACACAGATATCCCCCTTCCTTGCTGCACATCCAGGCCATTCATTTACTGGGTCAGATGAATATTTCACACTTAGCAGCAGGAGCTCTGTGACATATTTATCTCTCTCTCATTATCCACTCTCTGCCCTCGTTCTTACATTGACTGATCCCCAAGTTTGGCATCCTGACTGATCACATGGTCTTATACGCTAATAACGCTACACAGGAGGAGGAAATGGCATGCTTGCTGTGTTGCACTAGAGCTTGTCATATTGTAAAATCATTTAATTGTAAACAGTATTCATTAATGGTAATGTGTTAGGGAGACTCCGAATGCCACTGTGTTCATGTTGTAATGTAAATTTTTTCAAAAAGTTGTTTGGCGAATGAAAACGATGTAAGTTATGATGAGATATGAGATATGATGAGATATGAGATAATTGTACATGCTATTCAGTTTATAGTGTCAAATGAAGTGAAGTTTTGAAAACAAAGAAATTGTAATCTGTTTTAATCAGCCACAAGGCGAACATTCTTACACATGATGTGGAGTGCATGACATGATCAAAATACCCGTAATGAAATCCTGTGTGCGACTTATTGCTTTTTGAAAATGGTGACAAAACAATATGATAAGGAAAGGAATAAGATGCACTGGTTATATGGAAATAATCCACACTGGGGTGCTGTGATGTGGCATGATGCAAAGCACCCTGTAAAAAGGTCATTTTCCTCTCTGCATTGTCCGGTGTGTGTTATTCCACAGTGATATGTTGACTATTACAATGTTTTATTTATTTATGACATGAAGAACACTTCATAGTTAGATGTGATATTGTGGAACGTCCATGAGACAAGTTAGTTCCTGTTATTGCTAATGTCATAGCCACAATAAATCAGCCTCTCTTTCACTGTCTCTCTCTTTAGAACTGCAATTTGTCATTTTGCTAAGAAAAAAAAAAGGTTTCTGGAAAGCATAAACTCCTCGGTTCTGAAAACTTTGCCAAGCACCATGACTGTTACAAAGTGCTGACACTGGAGACTCCTTCCATTTTTCCAATTTGTATGAAAGTCTGATGTTGTTTTAGGCCATATTTATTTAGGAAATTCTGAAGGGTTCACAAACTTTCAAGCACTGCTATATGTTAATGTGCTTGTTTTAATATGTCATCGTTTCTATAGTAACAGCTCATTCACAGGGATTTGAACAGTGGATTCTCCTGTACACAGATCGTACACATGTGTAATTTTTGCTATGGTGAGGTTTTCTGTAAGGAGAACCAGGCTTTTCGACATCTCTTGTGACAAAATGTGTTTTTTTTCCGTCTTATTAACTTCAAGAGAGAGGCTGGCGTTCCTTAATTAAAAGAGGATGTTTATGTGTGCAAACCTGAGAAGTGTTGTGAAGAAACAAATGTGCACCATATGTTTATAGTTAAAACACGTTGCTAAGCGATGTGAAGGTCTTTCCTTTTTTTCCGCTTGAATCCGCAATTCTGCGCTCATTCTTCTCTTCATGGTTCTGGCTGAATGGTTTGGAATTTTATCTAACACATTACCTTGATTTCTGCATGCTAAATGGAGGCTCACGCAGCTCTCTTAGCGCTAATATGAAACCTGAGTCCCAGCTTCATCTTGAGATGAGAGGAGTGCAGGAATGCAGGAAGGATGTCAATCACAAGACTGTTCCTCAGCATGTACAGAACATAGCTTTATTTCTACTGTATATAATCATACAATCATTACGAATCTCAGTAAATTCACTACAACTACGTGCTTCAATGCTTCATCTAAATCCATCACTGCTAAAATATGATTATTTACAGGCAGCATGACTGTTTTGCGGTCCAGAGTGCCGGAGTATCGATCTTCTATCCTGCGTGAAGACTGCATTAGCGAGAGCATGTAATGAAGACAAGGTCAACTACATCAGAGTGCCAGGAAGTGAAAGAAAGGGAAAGAAAAGAAAAATGAGTGATGTGATGTGATGTGATAAGAGATAGGAAACGACCTTGAGCTCATCCTTTTTAGCTCGTCCTCATCTAAACCCAGACTTTTCCAAACCCGCATGCTGATCAGGTACGCTCCAGTCAGCCACGGCTCAACAATATCAATAAAGAAGGAAATAAACAGCGGGTCAGAGGGATACTCTCACTCAAACTACTTCTCTACAAGCGTGCAAGCTTAATCAGGGCTGCTCTGTTAGGAGGATTCTCAAGAGCTCTCGTTAATTCTCATCTACTGTATGTATCGTTTTCCCTCCGTGTCACCAAATAGATCAGAACATCATCAGGTGAGAACGCCATAAATAATTTAACCTCTGAGATGAAGAGGGAAGATAATTAAATGTAAGCAGTTAAAAGTTAATGATCAGAAATAATCATGTGTAGAGGCTCGAGTGGTTCTGTTAGTCAAAATAAGTGAGCATCTGTCTGTCTATCTATCTAATAAAAATAGACTAACAAATTTGTCAATTGAGTTAACTTTTCCTAAAGTGTTCCCAATTAAAATGTTCTTTCTTTCTTTCTTTCTTTCTTTCTTTCTTTCTTTCTTTCTTTCTTTCTTTCTTTCTTTCCATGATTTATTTTCTCTTTGCCATTTTTTCTTTTTTTCTTTGTCCTTCTGATTTCTGATCTTCTCAGCTTTTTCATGATTTGTCTCGGGTTTCTGAGCTTCCTAAACACCTTCTGCATGACCCTCTCTTGCTCTCCGTGATGAGGAACCTTTAAGACTTCCTCTGAGAACTCACTCCTTTACTCCTTTCCTCTTGGAAGTGTAGAATCATCGCGCATTTAACTTCAGAACACAGTAATAAGCAGATTTGTGTGTTAATAACAGCATAATACATCAAACTGTAAAACTGAACAAGATGGACTCATTATCCATGTACACTGACACACACCATTAATCTCATGTAATAGTTACTGCTCACTGCTCAGTGAGAAAATCTAAACATCTGTCCCCACCTGGTGGTCAATGAAGGAAACTGCATGGGACATGGAAAGCTGTAACACTGTAGTCCTGATCTACATTTACATTTATATTTACAGAATTTGGCAGTCGCCCTTATCCAGAACGACTTACATAAGTGATTTGAAGTCTCTATTATTAAATATTTTCTGATACTGGCACAATCTAAACTGGATCTAAACTGACACACACAGTCAGAACAGCCATGCAAAGGCAAAATGGCTGACTTTTATTTGTTATGGTCTATGTATACATTTTTAATAACAATGCATTAAATGTACTGTACATTTGTTATAATCTTTAATGATAATCATCTACTGCATCAGTGCTTTTGTAACACCAGGGGGCGATATAACACAGACAGGGAGATGTATGTCATGTATTACTCTGGCAAAAACAACAATTATTCAGATTTATTCCAAATCCACCGCGAGTCATTTTAGAAATGTTTATTTTACCCATTCTAGCATTTTCAGCTCATTTTCCAAAAGTTTCCTTTTCCACAACAAAATAATAGAAAATTGCGTCTGATCCTGAATTCCGACCCTGACGCATACTAGGGAAACAACCCTAGACTTTTTTTACGGCAAAGAAGTAGAAAGTTGTGCAATGGCCATGTTAATCACCTGACCTGTACTCAGTAGGCCCACATTTCATTTTCTGGAGGCAAAACTGAAGACAAAAAACACCAAGAACAAGCAGGAAGTGAAGACCTGCAGAACATCGCAGGAAGGAAACCCAGCATCTGGTGATGTCTGTGGTGTCTGAGGATGAATTTTTTGTCCAGATACTTTTGATCCCTTATAGAAGGAGGACCACATGCAGAGTGCTGTAATTCCTGCACCGTTCATCTGACTTGGATGTAGATACCCTCAGATTGACCTTATTAATGTCCAGTTGTACATATGAACAGTCTTGACACACCTCTATGGAAAACCTTAAGTGTTTTTATCGGGTTCTCTGGGTTGGTATTTGAGCGCTAAACATGAAATGAGGCAAAGAAAAAAAATATTAACAATTTTTAGAAAATACATTATCCAAAATAGACATTATTTTGTTGAATTAGAGAACATTAGAACATGAAGGTGCGCGGTGTGAGAGAACGTCTGCACAGACTGGGACGCACTGCCTTAAAATCAAATCAAATAATAACATCAGGAAATAATTTTAGGACAAAGTGGAATGTATAATGGGGTTTTTTTTGAGAATGAGAAGGATGAGAATAATTAAATTGCAGTTTAGAGAGCAATTTTGTGGTGTGTTTATCGCTCGAGGCTGTTTTTCTATGCTGATAAAACATTCACTCTGAGTTTGGAATAGAAATGTTATGCAAATAGAAAAAAGGAAAAATACTGACTTTAATTTGCTCACAGATAAATTATGAGACAGGTGGTTGTTGTTTTTCTTATGGTTCTTCTACCTGAGGGTGTTTAAAAAAAATGTAAATATGTAAAAAAAAACTGATGCATTAAAGGCACTGTAAAAGTCTCCCTACATCACTTTTTCTCATTATGCTCAATTTTATTTCAGTTTGTCTAATTGCCTTTATGGTTTTCTTTTTTTTCTTTCTTTCTTGTACTTTGTTTTTTCCTGTCTGATTTTCTTTGCCTGCTTTCTCTCTCTCTCTCTCTCTCTCACACTCTCTCTCTCTATCTCTCACTCTCTCTCTATCTCTCTCTCTCTCTCTATCTCTCACTCTCTCTCTCTCTCTCTCTCTCTCTCTCTCTCTCTCTCTCTCTCTCTCTCTCTCTCTCTCTCCTGCCATATGTTTAATAGCTATACAGTCATTAAAAACCCCACACGTGGGAGTGAGTGCGTCCCTTTGTGCCTGCCAGTGATACGCTAAAAGCTAGACATGCATCTGCCCGTGTTCTCTCCTCCACTCAGATGAGACATCATCATCCTCATCATCCTCTGGATTTCTGTAATCGCCTACGTTTATTAGCAGCCTGCTTCATTAGCCACGGCTGCTTCACAACTCACAAGGGTCTGTATGTGGAGAGAACAGAGAACATGCTGCAGTCACCAGACTCACAACTGAAAATGGCTGCTTAAATTGCTAAATTAAAAAAATACATACGTAAATAAATAAATAAATAAATAAAAGGGCTGTTGGAAGCCTGTAATTCTGAATTTAGAAGCTAGAGATAAAGGAAGTGGGAAAAAAGCCTCTAAAGGACCATTTAATTCTGTGCTGAGATCATTTCTGTGTAAAACTCTAAGGGACAATAAAAGCTTGTGTTTTCTCTGCTTTAATTCGGAGATTTGGAAATGTCCTAGCCTCTAGAAATAATCATCACTTAACTTTGTCCATTTGTGTTTGTGCGTAATCGGCGCTCTGTGTGTGTGTGTGTATGAGGGCGTGAGAGAGAGAGAGAGAGAGAGAGAGTCAGAGTAATGCTAATGATTTAGACAGTTATGTTGTCAGGTGTTTCAGATGCTGTTAGCAGTAATAGGGGTACAGTAATCGGAGCTGTCACTGATGCTGTATAATCTGCGCTGCCAGAATGATTACTGACGTCCTGGCTGATGATGGTGATGATGATGATGATGATGCTTTGGACTGTGTGTGTGTGTGTGTGTGTGTGTGTCGTCATTAAGGTTCCAGTTCCTGTACCGCATTCACTGTCAGCTTGGATTGTAATGACGTTGGATTGTAATGATTGCAAGGACCGCACAATTCATCTGGTTTTTCAATGTTTACCTAAAAAAAAGTTGCACTTGTGGTATTTAAAGATAGAGTATCATTTCTGCTGATAAATAAAACAATATTTTTAAAGAACAATACTCTTATTACCATGTTTTTCTGTCAATAGCTAAATAATGAATGAAACATTTGCTGCAATCATTTATGCAAATTGATTTGAAGATGCCACGCCCCATTCCACCACAATTGGTTAGAAATATGTAGCGCAGCAGGAGTGGCTGCTATGAAATGAGAGGAAAGTCTAAAACCAAAGCCACTACGAACAGACCCCTGCATCTGCTCTTCTATTTATCTGGGTTGATCTAAAATTATTATTTCTTTTTAGATCTTGGCTTTCCAGTGCACGCTTTGATTGCAGTATGAATTCTTCTGAATGTGTTCTTGGACTTGGTGAAGCAGCGGAGCAGGAGAGATAGATCAGACGTCAGCCACATGCTGGAAGCAGCCTCAGAGCAAATGGATGGAATCATAGCTGGTAAGATTTATGTTTCAGTTCCTCCTCATATTTCTTTATTATTTTTGGCAACTTCTTGATTAAAAAAAGGATGCAATGCCATGAAGGTGCTGTAAAATATTTGTGCATTGTCTTTCTGTATGAGACTTTCTTTGGCAGCTTAAATAAAGTGTTTATGAAGCATGATGTCAATAAATCTTCATTAAATGTCATAAGAAATCTGATTGTGGCTACCAGAAGAACATCTTGTTTTTCTTTTTTCTGTCTCTGCACATCCTCAGTTCTCTCTCTCGCTCTCTACCCCCTGCTCAGCCACACTGATTTCCTTCCCACAAACTAAGTACCATCTCAAATAAGCCCTGAAATCTGAAAAGGAACAGAGAACATGGAGGTGTAAATGGTTAACATTTAATGGTTCACCGATTGTTCATTTGAGGGAACCCTTAAAAGTTGAAGTTAGAACCCTAAAACAGTGTTTTCTGATTAGAAATGGTTACCATTGGTAGATCTTATTTTGAAGTTGATTCATGCCTAATTAACCAATGAATGCCTTTTTTTTTTTTTTGGTAATACCTTTAACAGTTCCTTGGTTGTCCAATTGGTGGAACCATTAGAGGTTATGTGTATAGAAAAGAACACTTAACTAGCTAATGTTTTTTTTATTTATTTTTTTATTATTATAAGTGTATATGTGCTAACTGGCTAAGTGTGTTTTACAATTTACAAATTATTGCTCTTTTTTATCCTTAATACCCAGAACCCTTAAGAGGGACTTCTGTTCTTCTATTATTCTATGATATAAAGTAATTAACATTGTACAGTAATTGTTTAATTCCTGTTGTCTTAAGGAATGGTGTGTGTGCCACCTGCTGGATGCAGATTGTAATTATTTATATCATCATTTTTCTTTCGGCTATTTCCTTTAGGAGTCGCCACAGCGGCTCATCTCTTTCCACCTTTTCCTGTCCTCCGCATCTTTCTCTGTTACACCAGCTACCTGCATGTCCTCTCTCACCACATCCACAAATCTCCTCTTAGGCCTTCCTCTTTCCCTCTTGCCTTGCTGCTCCATCCCTAGCATCCTTCTCCCAATATATTCAGCATCTCTCCTCTGCACATGTCCAAACCAACTTAATCTCGCCTCTCTGACTTTGTCTCCATCTTGTAGACCTTCCCTTTCACTCTTGCTGGTACCCTTCAGTCACAGATCACTCCTGATACTCTTCTTCACCCACTCCACCCTGCCCTGCACTCTCTTCTTCACATCTCTTCCACATTCCCCGTTACTCTGAACTGTCGTCCACCTTCACCAACTCTACTCCCTGCATCTTAACCATTTCTCTGCCCCCCCTCATTTATGCTCACATATGCTTTATATATACACTCAAAATCAGAACAGATGAACCTTCTGTCTCACCTGCAAAGGATTTCATTGATATGAGAATTATTATGGATAATTACAAAAGTTTTTGTGTGATTAGCATCTGTACATTTTATTATGAATTCATTTGTGTGAAATCAAACAAAATCCAACCTCAAATATTTAATTTCTCTTTGAGTCATGTTGGCTAGAGATATCAAGTACCAGTTGAGTTCCAACACACGTAGTGCTGATACTAAAACCACACTAATGTCACCTTATGGAGGTTTTCCTCACAACTGTCACATCTGGCTTGTACATTAGGAATCTAAATCTACATCTGAATTTCGATTTTTCTGCTGCTGTTTGACAATATCTATTGATATAAAGATCAATTTATATCATATGCTATATGTTTTCATTAATTATTGTGACATTTTATGTCCACTGACATTTTTGATCCCACAGCATGTTATTTCTTGCTAATTTTATACATATTTTAGGAGAGAGGAGATGAAGCTTTGTGGTTTCTCTGTAACATGACAAGCTGACAGGTTTTTCTCTTATTATTTTTAAGAAGAGATAGAGAGCCAACCACTTTATGTCTGGATATATTTCCAACGAAGTCAGCATATTTCTACATTGGCTATGTTTTGTAACTATTAAACTTTCTGCCATCTACTGGATTTTAAGATGGCAAATGCCATATCTCACGAGATTAGCAAAAGTGAAAGTAAAATCGACACCGAAATGTAATGGGTTCTTCCTTGGCCCATGTTACACCCTCCCACCAAGTTTTATGGAAATC
Source organism: Parauchenoglanis ngamensis (assembly GCA_030014255.1). NCBI lineage: Eukaryota > Metazoa > Chordata > Actinopteri > Siluriformes > Auchenoglanididae > Parauchenoglanis > Parauchenoglanis ngamensis. The sequence goes on along the minus strand of JAQMYM010000037.1, from coordinate 23,371,697 downwards.
CGATAAGGTTTTGTGAAATCTTGCTTACAGGCAGACAAACAAACAGACAGACAAACAAACTGCACCGAAAACATAACCTCCTTGGCATAGGTAAAAAAAATCACCTCTAGGGTGGTAACACCTTCTTCCTTAAACCACCTTGTCTTTGCCCTTGGCTTTATTTCTGTAACAGCATGACTCCATGTGTTTGATTTGCTACAAGTGTTATTTTTCTGTTTCAAAGCTTTTATTAGATCAGTTATATGCTGACTGAGAATCCATTAGTGGTGAATTAGGCATGTATGGACAGGTAACAGTCTGGGAAAGGAAGCGTACACACCCATCTGGGATTCTCTCTCAGAAGAATTTGTAGACATTTGAAAACAGGTGCATATCTGAAACATAACACTGTTTTCAATTCAGGCTCTAAGGCTGTTGTTCCAGTGGATAAGACAAGCTGTGTCCCAGTTCTGCTGGAGTCTGCAGACCGCTGTATGTCTCTGAGGGTTCTTCAGCTAGCAGAAGATCTAAAATATGCCCTGGATACTGATCTTTGCAAGGAGGACAAGGACATTCTTAGGAGACAAGTTCCCACCTCTACAGTCCACACTCTCTTATTGTGGCTGGACAAAAATCTGGTGGGTGTTATGGAATGGTTATGTTCTACAGAGCCTCCTTTGATGTTATGCTTATTAGAGTAATAACAGCAAACCATTCCACTTCCCTTTAAAGGGACTGCTACGTGTCAGAGACTGTCATAGCCACATGAGAGGCAGAACGTCAGTAAGCTTTCAATAAACTGCTGTTAAATGTTATAAAACATTCTGTCTGTTTAGTTTTAGTTAACTAAACCTGCTAAAGTTTTCAAGTCAACTTAATCGAACAATAATCGAATGAAAAACATATGACCTAAACTAAAATAAGGTCTATATTACTTGTTAAAATTAACACCATTATGTACTGTGGCATCATATATATACAGAAGTAAAAATAATAAGAAGAAAAACAGTGGTCCTAGGACAGAGCCTTGTGAAATGCCAGACTTCAACATATACAAATATATAATAGTCTATGTAAATGTATAACACAATCTGAGGCAGGGCTCTTCCTTTAAAACCAACAAAGGTTTCTAGTCTACCAAGTATAATATTGTGATCTATGGTAGTAGTTCAAGAAATAAAACAGAGACATGCCTGGTCAGAGGACAGTATTGGGTCATTTACTACTTTAACCAGTGCCTTTCAGTAATCCGATGAGTTCTGAATCCTGACTGAAACTTGATGTATGTGGGACAAATTTAGCAGCTGAACCACTTGACAGTAAAGGAGAGACTTAATATTAGCCTATGTGGTCAAGGTCAGGGTTTTTTTTAATTAAGGGTTTGATAACAGCCAGTTTGAAACATTTAGGTACATACAATTTCTTCAGATAGTAAGACTACATAGCTATCTAGTTGTTATATTACTGGGTGTTACAAAGTATGTTGAGTTAAAGCTTATGCACATTTCTCTGCAGAATTTCAGCTTTTTTATTTTATTTATTTATTTATTTATTTATTTTTTGCTTAGATCGGATCTGATCTTTCGACAGCTCACATTCCTAACCACAAGTGATCAATACAAGGGTATAGGAAATAGGGGCAGATTCTGTTGATATCACTGTACTACCATGTTGCTTTGTCCCACCTTCATCATGATGATGATGAAGATGATGATTACAGTGATATGTACAGAACACAGCCGATTTTGCTACACAAATACTCGGACTCTGATTTGGCACAGTATGGGTTAAGTGTCATGCCCAAGTGTCTACAGAGCCAGACTGGTCTTGTGTCTTGGAACTAGCCCACTTATGGTTCATAGCCTGGTTAGCAAACAAGAATATCCAGTCAGTCATGTCATTCAAACTGGCAAGTTTCTCATTTGGTTCTTATACTGCCAGGCCGCCGCTGGCTATCTGTGTTTTCAGGCAATATGGAGACATCCATGACTAAGATGTCAGAAAATAATTCCAAAACGAGTAGAGCAGCAAGCCTGGACGGGTCCTAAAATAATATTTAATTCAAGGCATGTTCAGTTTCTTCCTTATTTAGATTCTATGGTAAAAAAAATAATAATAATAACCATCTCCAAAGCAGTGTTTGCCCAGACTTTTATTGTTTATTCAGTTTAGGCCAGTTGCGGTAAATTTTGCAGTTCAACAGGAATGGATACAATGGCTAAAATAAAGAGAACCTTTTTTTTCACTCAACCATTTTACTTTACATGAACTTACCACTCATCCATCACTGCTAGATTCCATCCTCTTCTTTGTTCCTCTTTTCCCTCATTTTAAATCCCCCTTCTCCTCTGCTACCCCTCGCCTCATGTATTCTCTCCTTCCTTTCCTCCTCCTCCAGCCTGCCGTGCAACACGTGTGTCTCACGTGTGCCTGTGCGCTCGCCACACAAAGGGGCCACATGAGGTGGCATTGCATTCTGAAGTACTTGCTAATGAGACCTGAGAAAGCAGAGCAACAAAGCTAGAGCATGGAGATCAGTATTCATAAGTAAGTAGGTTGAGCAAAAAATACAAAAAGGACTAGAATCAGTGCCATAGAATTAGGAGAGAGGAGGAAAGAGAAAAAGAGAGATGGAGGAGGAGAATAAAGAAAGGAGAAAGGGAGGGAGAGTGCAGCTGCTGAGATCTGAGTGGCAAGACCGCAGTCTGATGTTAAAGACTGCTGCCTTCTCTTTGCTCCAAACCAGATGCTTAGGAGCCATAAACAGCCTCCAGACAGGGGAAAAAAACGCAAACACACACACACACACATACTGAGAGACAGAAGACATCGATTAGAGCTCTGTTCATTTCAAGGTTTAGTGTTGCATTTATTTCTAGTTTGGAAGAAGTTGATGGTACTACATGTGAGAAGAAGTAGGCAGGATCATGGCCCTGAGCCATGGAGTGTGACATTGAATTTTACAAACATTTTACTTGGCTTAGAAAGGTAAGCTTAATTACTGTAACAGTTTTTTTTTCCTTTCTGTTCCCTTTCCTTACTTTAATTTTGTTACCGTTGTTCTGTTTTGAATGCTTGGTTTGTTTACACCACTGAAAGATGCCTGATAATTGTTCATGCATTCTGTTTTTGAGGATGAGTGGATGTTAAAAATCAATAAAATGAGGCTCAGGATCAGAATAGATTTATTAGAAGAAGTGAGATTCACGTGCAAGGAGTTTGACTTGGCAGCTGCTCGTGTTGACAGACAGGGAAGAAAAAACAACATCCACATAGTGTAAATGTTAAGAATAGTATGAAGGAGTATATTATGTGGTTTGTACAAAATATAGTAAATGAACTAACAAAAACTATATACTTATAATAATCAGTTGTATCCATCTAGAAGTTGTAGAGTTGTGTTAGAAGTATGTGTACTTGACAGTACAACATGATAGCACCTGTGATATACTAAACACAATTTCAGTCATATTTATACCATAGTGCTGTTCGATTCTCAATTCTGATTGGTCAGAAGGTGTTTATTAATTTTCTACAGGAGCTTGGACTTTAGTGCAGCTGGTTCTAACATGCTGTTCACATGTTGTTAAAAAAGTGCAAACTTCTATTACTTGAGGCATTCCTCTGACACCAGAACCATCAAGAATGAGTGCAGAAGGATATTTAGGAAAGCTGTTCATTCACAAGCCAGAGAAGTAGCGAGTAGGTATAAAGAGTTTGATTTAAGACAAGCTTGATAAAAAAAAAAATATATGAAAATAAACCTAGCTGTGTACTGATTGCTGGTGTGTAGGTGAACTTGAGTGCTCTGGGAAACAACGAGAGCTATCAGGAACGGCTCTGTCGACTCGAGGGAGATAAGGAATCGCTTGTGTTGCAGGTAAGAGGTCGGGGGTCGGCTCTTTTGTAACGCCATGTGAGTGTGTGTGTGTGTGTGTGTAGTGCTTTCTGATAGTTTGCTTTTATCTTTGTTGTATTGCAGCTGAGTTTTTATCTTAAAACTGTGTATGGAATATATAAATTGGTGAATTGGACGATGTTTTAAGATGGATCTTAACCCTAAGCATTATATTAATTAATTATGAACTAACTTATCATGCAATTGTTTAACTTGATGACAAAACATTTTTATTACCATATCATTCATTCATTCATTTATAATGTACTCATAAACATAGTGATATTTCTTGACAAAATTATTCAAGGAATGTCGCATGAAGTTGGCTTTCATCTGATCATTTATATTTCATGACAATTGCCAATTGTCAGTATGATTTCCAGTTTTCATGAACTCAAGTTTATTTGTTACATGTAATAAAATGTTTTAATTCAGATATTAAATATTAAATGCTTTTAATTAAAAGTGTTTGTTTATGATGTAAACATTAAATTATTGACAGATTGCTACATTTTTCAAGCAATGTGGAAATGAAACTTTTACCTAGTTGTTTCTATGTCGTGCTTACCTTTTATTTTGTAATTAAATTGTACCTCTCATTTACCCAGGTGATTCCCATTGATGTTACGAGGCCTTTCTCCTTGCTCAAAGTACTCATGAGTATTAACAGTAATGATAGTTGATGGCTGATGATTACAAATGCACTCAAAGGAAGCAATTTTGTGATCTGTCTGGTAATCCTGAATGTTTGTCAGATCATGTAGCGCGGTGGTGTGGAGCTAGGCTTTGGCAGGAAGGCTGTCCTTCCTCCTTTGCTCTGTCACATGCTTGAATGGTTGAGTAAAATGTCTCTTAGCTCAAGTGCTGGAAACTTACACGCCAGGCAATAGATCAGCCTGCTGAGCACCATTTTAGGGTTTTTTTTTTTCTTCCTGAAATGTGATTATAATGTTGCAGCCATGATCATAATCCTCCAGGCCTCAGTTTTGCTTACTCAGGATTATCAGCTCAGACTGTAGTTCACTGTTTCAAAACTCAGAAGGCTTGGACTTGGAAGTGCTGCTTTGCAAGTGTAGGAACAATTTGTGAAAGACAAATCTAGACTAACAGAAAATCCAAAGTCTATGGTATTTTTTGTTGAACAGGGGGTCTGGTTTGTTTTGTGTAGATTTATGGCTTTGGGATTAAATAGTAAGGTTGGACTCTCTCTCTCTCTCTCTCTCTCGCTCTCTCTCTCTCTCTCTTTAACTCACTATACAAACAAACACAGGTGAGTGTGTTGACAGACCAGGTAGAGGCTCAAGGAGAGAAGATCAGAGACCTGGAGAATTCCCTTGAAGAGCACCAGCTCAAGCTAAACTCCACCAAAGAAATGCTGCAGCAGGTACCGGGAACATTCTTTCTTACAACTTCACAATTGCAAATCTGTAAGAATTTACAAGGCCAACTTGTGTGAAAAGTTCAGATTAAAACAGTTAAAAGCTAAAACAGAGGTGCTAGTTTTATTTCTCTTTTCAGCTTCCAACGATCTTATTTAAAAAAACAAAACAAAAAAAACCAATTCAGTGAGTGTTGGCTCGTTGGTTGCTCGATTTTGTACAAATGAAGTTGGAGGAAATGAACGTACGAACACTGATCCTGTGTTTACGCCGGTGGCTTTGTGAACGTAAGTCAGTCATTTTTAACAAGAGCTCAAGTGACTGTTGTTGAAGTGTCCAGGGAGAGCAAAAAAAAAATAAAAAAAGTTGAGCAAAGTTTAACTGTAAATGAGTGATAGGTTTCTTATTTTTGTCTTGACTGGTCAACAATATGTTTTTTTCTGGTGGTATTTGTTCATACTTGCAGATCCTGAACCAGTTTTGGGCATGAAGTGTTTGATTTACCAAAAGGCTATTAACACTCCAAATAGAGTCCAATAACCAGTAAAAGCAAACATAATTTTCACCTCTTTCTTACATCAGTAGACCATAATATATTGCACATTTTCCTCCAGAATGTCTATTTTCTGTTTGTTCTTAGTGGTATGACTGATTTGTGGTCATTTTGCAGTGGTTCTGTAGCTGGTTGTGTATCTATAGAAGCTCCTACACTGAAAACAATTGCAGTGCTTGTTAGTGACCAACATAGAACAAGTCAATTCCCAAAAATGCTGCTGGCATGATCGCCGTAACTCCGGAGCCAACACTATGGACAAATAGCTCCGCCCCCTAACCCTATCCTATCCTCCTTTTTTAAGGCTATGTGATTTTTTTTTAATGAATTTAGGAGTACTAAAGCCAAAATGACAAAGTCCCAAATTTCTCTCTGAAGATCAATAAAGTACATCCATCAATCCATCTGTCCATCCATCTGAATGTCTTTCTCTGTGCCTTTATCTGTCTGTCTGTCCCTCCATCTGCCTGTCTGTCTGTTTCCCTGGCCATCCAACTATCTGTCTGACTGAATTTGTTTGTCCATCAATCCCACTGACTGACTGTCTGTCCATCCATCTGTCTGTAATCACCTTCTACTACTTGAAGAAGCAGCTACATTCTTGTTTCTTCATGTATTTTTGGATCATTAGTGGTTCTAACTAGTGGTTTTTTAAATAGGTAGTTAGAACCATGAGTGGAAGATAAACCCTCTCTTGTAGCGTTCTAGAGTGACAAACACTTTTAGACTCTTAAAAAAGGATGACTAAGGAATGATTTTATATTTAAGTGTTCTAAGCTATCTAAAGATGTCCTACTTCTGAAAGTGAATCCTCTCTGAAAGTAAAGCACTTAGTACCTTTCAGGGTTCCTCCAGATGGACAAACTAATGGGACTCTCTGAGTACCAGCAGTGCTTTTTTGCACCTCTTGTTTAGAGTTGAAAAATCTCATGGATTTTAGAACGCTAACGAACCTTGACGTGAACTCAGCCAATCAGACGTTGTTGTTTGCTGTTGCAGATTGTTTAGTCTGTTTAGTCTTTTTCCACCAAGCTTCTGTTACATTATTTCTATAGCGTTATTGTTAGTGTTGATCTTCCCTATTATCTGTTCCTCCAACCTCATATGCACTTCCTTTTCTCTTTCACTATTCAAATAAGTGACGGTTTTATAAGCCAGATGTCTTTGAAGGAAGATCTGTGTATGTGCTCTTGAGTTTTGCAGTTTCACGGGAGGAAATACCGCAAGGCCTCACATTGCCTTGACAACACAAATATTTGACAGGGTTGTGGGATGCATTTGGTTTGTGGCCAGTCTGGATGGTGTAGTCTGGCCAGGTAAGCTAAGCTTCAGCTGCAGGGCTTCATCAGCCAGACTTAGAGGAAATGAGAGTAGATTATTAGCAAGAAGAGAGAAATGGGAAGAAACGAGCCAAAGTTCACAAAGCAAAATGAACTGATTATTGAGTCTTTCCAAAGGCGGTGACATCTTTCAAAGGATTTGAAACAGGAAGTCAGTGTGGCTATGTGCTGACATGCTTGACTGATTTCCACAACAGCCACTAGCGTTCAAGAAACACCAAACCTAAAAACATGTGATGGGGAACAGCAAAGGCTTTATAGGGCGTAAAACGTAGTCGTTCTTTGAAGTAACAAGCTTTAATATTTTACAAAAAAAAAGTATGCTTCTGTGGTTCTTGTGCCTTACTGATATGGACATGATGGATATGATAGGATACAAAGAATAAACCAAAAGCAGAATTTTTTAAATGGTTCCCTGTTTGTTTGTAGTTTTGCTTATTGTTCCCATTGTAGAACGGTTCCCTTTTACAAAAAAGTTAAAACTACCAATTAAAACCACAGAGAGAAGCTAAACCCCCCCCACACACACACACCCAAAAACCACATTCAAATATTTTCTTATTTAATTCTACAGTTGTGGTATTTTTTCCCCAAGTCTATTACTCCTATCATTCTGGAGAATTTTGATTTGACTTTTCCACCTCATTCCCTGAGAGATTTAATTGCACATTTCTGTTTTATTTGTGTTTCCTTTTAAAAGTGCTGCTCCTGATTGAATCTACAGCTCTGGCTTCACTGATGGGAAGCATTTTAGAGATGTGGTCATTATGAGGTTTTGGCCTCCAAAAGACAATCCGCTCCCAGTGACATAGCCTTAATATTTTCCATATGCAGTCTCTAAATGGCACGAGACTTGCTCAGAAGTGAGCTTCCCAATCCGGGACAGGGCATGAAATGTACGGCTGTTAAAAATCACCTTCAGACCAGTCAGTGAAGTCAGCGTCTGCTTTTTAAAACAGACGGGTTCAAGTCCAAAATATTGTTTTTGCCACGGATACCGGGTGTGTTTAAATCTGCATTTCTAGCCTAACTTCTCTTGAGTGTTTTGGAGACACTTTCCTGTAGCTCTCTTACACTCTCTGTCTGTCTCTCGCACTCTCTCTTCCTCTCTCTCTCCTGTGTCATACAGTCGGAGAGAGGGGAAGTAAATATAGCCTTCATAGTCTGTGTATATTTAGCCAAAGTGAAGCAGAAGCTCAACAGAGTTCAGGGGATTTTGTTTGAAGACACGCTGAGTAAAAGGTTTCACATCTGGGTTCGCATGTGTGTGTGGGATTGTCTAGGAGCTACTGAGCAGGACTGCGCTCGAGTCGCAGAAACTAGATCTGATGGATGAGGTTTCCTATCTGAAACTGAAGCTGGTGAGCATGGAGGAGAGGCAGAATCACAGCCCCGAGAGACAACACAAAGCCGAGGTATTGTACTTCTCTGGACGCTGGAAGAAACCTCTCAGGCTTGGACAGGGTCGTACAATAGTCTTTATACTGGAGTAGAAACTTGGACAGCTCGTATGTCAGGAATAAACCACTCCGGGTTGTGCTGCTGTAGGAAAGTAATCAGTGACGGTATGGTATGATGAAGTGAAGTGTTCCTTTTGTGTCAACGAATTGTGTTCTGAATGATTGTAGTACATTTTATTTACAGCATATGTTCTTATCCGTGTATAGTTACATTTCATGTTGTGGAACGTGAACAGCGAAACAAGTTAATTCCTGTTTGCACTTACAGCTTATGAGCTATTGCTGTCATTCCCTCACGAGCTTCTTTCTGTTTATCTTGTCTAAAAAAAGTAGCAACAAAGAAAATTTGAAGTTAAATATACACCTGTTGCAAAGCTCTGACACTGTAGAGTCCGTCCATAATTGTTATATAAACCATGACTTCACCATATCAACCATTACACACGTTTTTAATCCGTTTACCTGTAAAAAGATAACGTATTAGAACGAGTGCATTGATATGAACCTGGGATTTGCAGCTACACTATTGTCAGAGCTGCGCTTACACCTTCTGACCAATCAGATTTGAGAATTCGGCAGCACTGTGGTATAAATGTTTAGGAACAGCATATCCATACACATATATATCAGTTGTGTTTATTTCCTTATTTGTTTGTGATCAAATTCCATTCATGATACACCAAAAGGCTGAAACGTTCAAAGGATGTGACCGTAATAAGATCACAAATCTCTCTGTAGATCTCATCTCTGTACAAATGAACAACTTTATGCTAAATAGTGTTTTCCTGCTAACCTAGAAAAGCTTGTTGGAGGATCCAGGACACTGACATTGGGACATGTGTGTGTGCAACAGTCTATTTGTAACAACTAATTTGTGGTTTTTCTTACACTAATTACAGTTTTGCAAAATGAAAGCGTATGTGTTAGATGTAATTACTGGGTTTGCAGGGAGAGCAAGTGTTTGTTGATGTAAAATATACTTTGCCTAGGGCTTTGTGGCAAATGCGCAGAATGTGTGTGTGTGTGTGTGTGTGTGTGTGTGTGTGTGTGTGTGTGTGTGTGTGTGTGTGTGTGTAAATATGTTGACTCAAGGGACCAACTGAACAAATTAGTGCTACACCCATGTTATAGTGTTACAACAACAACCATTACATCATCACATATCTCAAAAATGCGATGATTTCTGCTTATATTGACTAGTTTTAGGTCAAACATGTCACTAAATTCACATTAACTTGACTAAATTCTCACCTTTATATAAAACTGATTATGTATAATCACATTTTTTTTCTGATATTAGAGTTTGACATGATGTTATAATCATAAACCCAGACGCTAGTGAAACTAACAAAATTAAAACATTATTATGATATAATATTTTGACCATGAAATTTTTAATGAACCTGGAATTTTTAATAAAGGTAAAGGTGTAGAGATTTTTACAAACATATTGTATGAAGCCAGTATTCATAATACATACATTTATAATAATATTATATAGCTGAAATGCTCATATTTAATTATTGTTATATGCATTACACTCTATAGGTTGTGTGTTTTAGGAAAATAATCAACGACAGGATGTTTTGATGAAGCAGGGTTACAGTTTCCACTTCAATGTTGATTAATTTCCTATAACAGTCCTGAAGTGATTTATTCCTCTTAGAGCACAATGATTTGTCAACACTTATGCATTTTATTTAAGAAAAACACATCATACTTTTTATCCATTTATAGTTATTTTCAATATTGTGAAACTAGTTCATTTCTATTCTCACTTTATAGCAGCTATAAACAGTCATCTCTTGAAAGCAATAAGGCAAAAAGAAAAAAAATGCATTACCACGAAGAAGTGTAAAATCCTCTGTCCTGAAAATGTCAGGAAAGTTAAAGTTACAGCTTTACCTCTGACACAATAGACTTATTCCATAAGCGTTTAATAAACATCGCCTTACAGAAAACCTCATATTTTACCCATTTATTATGTAGATACAGGTCCCTGTGTATGAGCTGTTACTATAGAAACGATAGTGTATTAGAACGAGCGTATTAATATAAACCTGAGCTGCTGTTATAGACAATTTATCAGCACTTTTTTCAGAATTGAGAACTGAACTAAACAATTTAGCATAATATAATAATTTTGTTATATAATTTATAACTCACGTTTCAAGTGTTATGCATGTAACTACAGATAAAACTATTTCATTCCAAATATTATGGGACATTGTATATTATGTACAGTAGTGTGCAAAAGTCTTGAGCCCCCCTCATTTCTTCATATTTTGCTTCCAAAGAGCCAGTATTTTTTAAGGTAGTCTTGAGGAACAGTTCTCCAGGCTTCCTGCATACCTCTACAGAAAGGGAAAAACATGATGGATCGGAATCCCAAAGCCCAGGTCTCAACATTATTGAAGCAGCGTGGAATCATCTTGACAGAGAACGGAACAAAAGGCAGCCAAAGACCAAAGAAAAGCTTTGGAATGTCCTTCAAGAAGCCTGGAGAACTATTCCTGCAGATTACTTAAAGAAATGACAAGAAAGCTTGCCTAAGAGAGTTCAGGCTGTGTTGAAGAATAACGGTACTCACACCAAATATTGACTTAGTTCAATATTTGCTCGTTAGAATTATACCAACTCTCTGTGTGATTATATATACTATATTTACATGTATGTTTGCACATCTTGCAATAAATCACTGTACATATTGTCTCATTTTCAAATGTAAAGAAACGAAGGGTGTTGGGGGGGTGTCAAGACTTTTGCACAGTTCTGGATATAATGCATCTACAAGATTTAAGCAATGTTTATAATATTAACATTTTATACATGTTACTTTATTCTATGTAGATTATTTTAATGATTTGATTGACTTGTTCTGGGCAGCGTTAATTACAGCTATACAAGCAGGCTGTTAACACAGATCTCTATTTTAACCTGAATTAAAATGAACATGAATACAAGAACACAAGCTGTCCCACTCCTCTGACAACTGCGGGGCTGACTGGCTCTAATCTGGCTCACAACATTGCCCTGACATGCCATGCTTGACTCGTGATCAGTAGCCCTCCCACCCCGGCCCTCTCCGCTGCACTCTATAGATAGCAGTCATATGTCAGCCATCTCATCTGTTGTGTTTTCTTGCCACACTATCACATGATACTTCCTCCCCTTACATGCCACTCATTGCTTAGCCGGTGTTTACGCTAGCTCGAATACTGAACTCTACAGCAAACTTTGCAGCTTTGGTTATTCTATTCATTTTTCCATTTCACATTTCAGGCTTATTTTATTTTACATCCTGTGTGCCCATGCTAAACAAAGGGCCCTATATTTGAGTCCTTACCTTGCAGAATTCAGGTCAGTGACCTGTTTATTTTGGCTGGAGGGCATGATTTTGCAAGGACGTGCCAATGGCAGTACCTTCGCTGCTTTTCCTAGCTCCTGTTGCATGGTATTTTTCTACATTCTAGATTAATAAATGTACCATGGAGTGAAATGATCCTGAAATGTTCCAGCCTGTTAAAAATAATGAAATAAAAAAACCCAACAGATTTACAGCTTACGCAAAGACACGGACATGTACACACTATTATGACACCGCACCTCTTGGTTGCTTCTTTTGGTCATATTCTTGATTCATACTTTTTCCAGAATTTTGCCCAGGACTTGTTTAGACATCACCTTCCTTCAATCATTCCAGGAAAAGTTGTATTTATACTGAGATCATGTGACACTTTACCCGCACTTAAGCATGGTCATTATGCCTACTGACATGTTTTTGGGAAGTCGGAGGAAACCAGAGAACCCAGAAGAAGCCCAGAAGGCCACAGGGAGATCATGTAATACTTGACTCAGGCAATAACATGAGCTCAGTATGGAACTAGAGATGGTGGAGCTGTGAAACAGCATCCTTACCCACTGCATATTACACCGTTCCACCCAATGTTTACATCTTTTATTCGTGAATAATTTACAAACTATATTCCTTTTTCCTCCTCCCTCTTTTAGCCCATTATGAGCTTTTTTTTTCCGGATTCATGATATAAAATCTCAGTTAAGTGCAGTTCATCCGCTACAAAATGTGGCAAAGTTAAAAGGGGGTGTATACTAATGCAAGCCACTGTGCAATACTGTCCTGTACCTGTGCATAATTTCTGAGATTAATTTCATCTGTCTTCCTTTTACTTCTCCACTTTTGCTTCCTTGTCCGGTTCTTCCCCTCTGCCAGAGCGTAGTGAATCTGATTAGTGAGCTCCAGGAGCAGATGTGTAGGATACAGCAAGAGCTTTCCTGTAAGATCCATGAGAAAAAAGCTGCAGAGCTCCAGAGAGAGGATGAAGACACAGATACTGACACTTCGCTGAATGAATCAACCGAGACTGAAGAAACGTCTGCGGAGGAGCAGAGCTCTGGAGATTTAGGTGCTGAGGAGCTCTGTCACTGTGGGAGAGAAAGTGTAGGCACTGAATGCATCTGATCCATTTATAAAGCTCCGTTTTTGACAGCTGGCCTAAAACGTGAAACCTGCTTGCAAACCTGCCCTCTGCTCGTATGACATTCGCTGGCTGATGTTATTGCATAATGTTTGGAGAATTTGTAATGGTGTCCACTTGGTGATTTCTGCTTTATGTAACATCATTCTGTATGTTGTGGGTTTGATTTCTGTGCTATTTGTTTTGGTCTGTGGGCTGGGAATATGTCTAACAGACTACTACATGCATGGAACGGTTATCATTTAAAAGCTGAGTGGTTTTTACGACACCTTATTAAATCATTTGAAGTCACTGAACGTTTTACTTTAGCTTTTATATACATTCAAAATACACAATAATAGAAAATGGACGGTTTGCATTTAATCATTTTATTTAACAGAAATAAAATCTGTTACTGAGTTGATATTTATTATTTATGAATACATAACTTAAAACAGAGTCATATTATGATTATATAATTATATAAATTATGCATACATTACACAAGCAATCATATTACCGTATAATCACATATGAATATAAAAATATTTAAATTAAATCCTAGGTATATTAAAATATATTTTTCAATTGTTATTATAAGCAGTGCCTTAGATAATTAATGAAAACCCTTTATTAAAATAAGCAAAATTTATGAGCAAATGAAATAATAAGTAATGATTACTTGATATTTTAAATTTAATTTAATCATACAGGGGTGTGTGGTGTGTCACTTTTTTTTCTTTTTTTTTTAAATCTAAACCTATTAAACAATAACTTCAGCATGGAATCACTATAATTGTTCCTCTGAGAGACTCAATTAAACATTTTTTTTTTTTTACAGAGCTTGCTCCAGGAACTGAGGTTGCTGAAAAATAAAGTGGAGGAACTTGAGGATGAAAAGTCACAGTACGAGAGAAAACTCAAAGCTACAAAGGTACTGCTACAAAAATACTGTACACATCACCAGTTCCGTCCCTTTGGTCTGATTTTATTTCATGTGAGTGAATGAATCTCTTTTCTGCACACACTTCCTATGCGTTTTACAGCTGAACTTATTCTCAGTTCTGTTCACAACCTAACAACTGATGACCTATTGACCTAAAAAATAAAAATCTGTCACAATTGGAGATCCTACTAAAAAATATGGGGAAAAAGTTTGGTAAGACTTTCTATAAATTTCTAATAAAGTATGAGCAAACTAATCATGTTATAATGCATTTATAAATAATTATACAAAATGTTATGATTACAAAAATATATACTTCACTTTACAGCAAATACAAATAACATATAGGTAACATACATGGTAACATCTAGGAATATAAAAAGTTTGCATATGACAAAATATACAGTACTGTTTATCACCAACCCTAAATAAACTCCACCCTCCTTTGCATTATATGCATTAAGACTAATCAAAGGCATAACAATCTTTTTGTCCTTCGATAGTACCAGTCATCAATCAATCAATCAATAAAATAATAAATAAGAACAGTGGATATTCCGTTGGAGTAATTTATTACTTTACTTATACATTTATTCACTTATTTATTTATTTATTTATTTATTTATTTATTTTTACATTGTTTTTTAACACATCTCATTTTAATTGCAGTTTACAAATACAACATATAAAGTATTATTAGGTTAATAATAATAATAATAATACATAAATAAATAAATAAATACTTCAGTTATTTGTTAAAAAAATTCAGGACAGGTGTCCTTTGGTCTGTGACAGCCTACTGCACTATGTATATTGCTGATTTTGTGTTAAGAAGACTATTTACTACATTATTAACAATTAATAATGCGTTAAAACCATCAATCACAATGGTTATATGTGAGTCATAAGTAATTATGTCATTATGAATATATTTATAGGTCACTATATATAGAAGTCTTAAAAAAGTGTCACCAAATGATCTAAATTCAGTAATTAAAGTTCAAAGTGGTCATTCTGCTACTAAACATTCAGTCATCCCTTTCTGCATGTATACTCTCTTAGCTTTCCCCTTTTATCGCTCTTTTTTTTGGATTCACCTTTTTTTGGTCTATCTGCTTTTTTCTTCACATCCTGCTTCCTGTAGCTGCCCATGTCTTATTTACATTTACATTTATGTCATCCAGAGCAACTTAGATATATCTCATTTATACAACTGAGCAGTTGAGAGTTTTGTTCAAGGGCCCAGCAGTGGTAGCCTGGCAGCACTGGGATTTGAACTCATGACTTCCTGTCCAACATTTTAATCATTGAGCTACCGCTGCCTATTCACTGCTTATTCTCTTCATGTATGTTACCAGTCTCTGATGACTCAGTTGTCGAGTCTGAGGCTGGCGGTGGAGCAGCTGCAAGTGCAGGAGTAGTGCAGCAGGAACCTTTAAGTGCTCTTCTCTCACCTTCTCCACCTACTCACCCCTTCATTCCTGCATGTTTTTCCTTCTTCTTCCTTCTCATTTCTTCAGCTTCTAAAACCCATCACTTTCCTTTTTTCACTTTCCTTCTAACCCATCTAGCCTTCGCTCCAGTTGACCACTTCTCTCCCTCCTCAATTCTCCTCCTCTTCATCTCTAATCTATTCCACCCATTCACTCAATCCACATCCATTTTCTTTCCCACAGCTCAACTTCATTTTCCCATCACTTCCAGCTACTCCCATCCAGACCTAATTCCTCCACCTCATCTCTTATCTCAAGTACATCCTCACATCTTCTGTTGACTTCACCAAATCATTCCTTTGCTCTATCACTCCCTTCTAACTTCTCCTCCGACTCCTCAATCCCACCTGCTCCACTTTATCTTCCACTTTTTCTACTGCTTCACTTCTTTATTGTCACTTCCTTCTTGGCTTTTCTCTTTTCCTTACTCACTTCCTTACTCCTCTCACACCATCTCCACCTCCTCACTCCAATCTTAATTCTGCTTTTAATTACCAAGTCCTCCACCTAATCAGCCTCTTAGCCCAATCTTCACAGATCTTGGGCCATTCTGTCTTTGTCTTCCTTGTGTTGTCTTCTAATATACTCTATATCCAAAGTTATCTCTAAAACAATTACAGCAGTAGAAAGAGATATTCTGCAGCACCATGTCCATTAAATTTCTAAGCTGCATTCCTGTGAAGTGAAAATATCCAGAAGAAACAACAGGTCAACTGTTGCAAGAATGCGAACATGTGGAAATCACTTGCCATCTATTGGAACAACCATTACCAAATTCCAAACTACCTCTGGATGCAACGTTGGCACAAGAGCTGTTCATCTGGAGCTAAATCATAAGGCTTTCCATGGCTACAAAACTGCACTCAAGCCTAAGGTCACAGTTTAATGCCAAACATCAGAGTGGTGAAAGCTCGTCCCTGGACTCTGGAGTGGAAAAATTCAGTCATTGGAACAGTCAAAAACACTGTTTGACAAGTGTAAAGTGTGTTGGATGAAAAATCATGATCTGTGCTGTTTCTTACGATTCTTTTGGAAATTCAGAAGTTCAAGAAAATTTTAGATAATTCAGTACTTCCCAATACTTTTCTATTTTCTAAGTCCCTGTGGACTGAGCATACCCTCATCCAACATGATGAATTGGAGTGCAGCTTGCCAGAATCTAATGAAGCCCTATTAATTCTCCTTTAATTTTTGGAAGAAGTAATGATCAGGAAAGTGAAGCATATCTCCATCTTTCATAACCAGTATTTCAACATGCTCTTTATTTGACTTGGCCTTTCATCATGACACCCCTTTGATGTGTTAATAGCCTTGAGGTAAAACATTGCCACCAGTGTGTCCTCGTGTAACTGTATTATAAATACAGAAAGTCATGCATAAAATGGTCAGGTGATTTGAAGACACCTGGTTTAACTGAGGACCAGTTTGTGAAACATCGATTTAATGATGGTCTCAGCCAATTAGACCATTTCAGTTAAACCTTTTTGCTTTATGATTGGTTTAGTAGTCTTTCCATTGTTCTTTATCTTCTATCAGAAAACTATTCACTGATCAATCTTCTTCCCAGGCAGAAATCTCAGGCCTTCAGCACCTTCTGCAGTGTAAGAATGCAGAGATCGAGAACCTTCAGGCCCAGCTCCTCTCCAGATCTCCCGTGTCCATTGACAGTTCTGAGAGAGGTATGTCTTCATTCCTTTTTTTTCTTTATCACATCAAATATGACAGGGACTCTTATTGATTGGAATCATAAATAACATGTTTGCTTTAATTGTGCTTGTGATCGGCGGTCCTGATCGACTGTTACTGAATATGTAGCTTTTTAACTGGTTGATTGGTTACTAGTGTTGAACCAAGCAGTGGTAAATCTGGCAGAACCAGGAACCTGTTGTCTAGAAACAATTTTATGGGCAAAATATTGTCAGGCTTATGCTACTGTGAGCTGGAAATTCAATAACAATGTGATCTGGGCCGCTGTAAGGAGTATGCGTTACTTGGTGTGGATACCTGTTGGAACTAGTGTTTGTAGATGTTTATGTAACTTTATGGTAATTGACAGGAAGGCTTTAGCTGTCATGTAGCCATAAGAACACTGCCCTTAAATTACGCAGTGTGATTCGGTAATCTGACCACTACCAAGATTTGCTCATGTATGGAAATTTTAAGCTAATAAAATAAGCCATTTTATTCAAGAATGTAATGCTAGCATTGTGTGTGCAGTAAGAGTTTGAATGGTGTCTATGGTGTTTGTATGGTATTAATATAATTTGTGTTTGCATGGTGTGTACTGTAATTGTTTGTGTGGTGTCTAACAATAGCACTGTATCCTCTTTGTCCTGCTCATCATCATTAGAGGAGTTATACAGAAGAAGGCTCAACACCAAACGTAAGATTTTTAGTATATCTTATCATCAACACACACACACACACACACACACACACATACACACACACACACACACACACACACATACACACACACACACAGAGAGAGAGAGAGAGAAACAGACATACATGCAAGATTGTTAAGCTGCTTACAAGACAGTTCTTTCCACTTTTGCTGCTCTTCCTAACCTTTTCACACCTGATGGAGTTTGGAGCATCTAGAAATGAAAGGAGGAAGGTGTTTGTTTCAGCAAATGCATGCCTTCTAATAAGCCTATCATAAAATAATACTACAATAAAGAATCTGTCACTGGAGTTTGTATATCAGGAAATTACTATTTATCTCCTTCTGCTTAAATCACATCCTGTAACACACGGTCTTATTCCAATCCCTAAAGAATTATTTGGCATGATTGGTCAGAAATTCTTCGGTAATGGGCAATGTTGGTCAAGAATGTCTGCGGGAGTGGGTAGGAGTGGTCAGAAGCCTTTTAAGAGTAGAAAGGATTGGTTACAATTCCTTTGAGGTTGGGCAGGACTGTACAGATTTCTTCAGAAGCAGGTGGGATTGATCAGAATGCCTTTGAGAGTGGGCAAGATTGGTTAGAAATCCCTAAGGAGCAGGTGGGAGTGTTGAGAATTCCTTTAGGAGCAGGTAGAATTGGTCAGAACTCCTTTGGAAAGGGTAGGATTGGTCAGAATTCCTTTGAGATCAGGCAGGATTGGTTAGAATTCCTTTAAGATCAGGCAGAATTGGTCAGAACTCCTTTGAGATCAGGCGGGATTGGTTAGAATTTCTTTGGAAGGGGGCAGGACTGGTCAGAATTCCTGTGAAAGAGGAATTCTGATGAATCCTGCCTACTCTCAGTGAGCAGAATTGGTAAAGTGTGTCTTTGGGTGTAGGCAAGATTGATCAGAATTCCTTTGGGATTGGGCATGATTGGCTTTACAAAACAGTCCTGCACCTGTTTCTCAGACTGGTGAACTGGTTTAAGCAATCAAATTTATATTTATTTCAAAGAGTGGGTACATGGAAAGGAAAACATGGAACGTTTCAATAGATAAACAGACAGGGTAACAAAAACAGGTGGAACTAATTATCGACCATGACAGCTGGCAATAAAAAGAGGGATACTGTGAGCAAAAAGGGACAAAATGTGACAGATAGGTCAATTACGGAGACAAAATAAGAAAGTGACTTTGTTCCCAAATCAATCCAGGCGTGTCACAGAGTCACTTTGCATTTCCTGTCTTTGTCATGTGCATGCTAAACAAAGTGACTTTTCAAAATCAAGAATGGCGTGTGTTTCCAATGAAATCCAGATATTAGTGGAAGCACACATTCGCATTTGTTTTTCACTTCATGCTCTAAGAGCTATTTTATATAGTAAACATGTTTGTTTCCTTTCTTTCTCTGCAGATCAAGAGCTTCTGAAATTAAAAGCCGGAATGGAATTATTAATTGCAGCTAATGATGAAAAGGTAAAGAACATTCCTGGCCTAAGGATTAAAAACAAATATGAAAATTTCATTTTCATATTCATTTTTCTTTAATATGGTCTAGATTGTCTCATTATAAACATGTTTATTGGGTTTTCATTTTCATTCAAGTAGAAAATTGGGCGATCTCTATATAAAACATGGAAGTGTTCTTAGCTTCCCAAAAGGGTTCTACTTGGAACCCTTAAAAGTTTAAGCCCAACATCAAAGTGTTTTACTATCAGAAAGAGTTCCAAGTAAAGCTTTTTTTTTTTTAAAGCAAAAACCCTTAATTATCCTTGAAAAACTCTGTTTAATTACTTTTCCTCTTAATAGCTAATACTCTGAAAGGTTCTCTGTTCTTCCCCTTAAATGTTTTGATTTGAATTCAGCAAACATTTTTTTTTAAATCAGAGAGAACCATTGGGTATGGAACAAAGTGCAAATTATTGGTGATTATTTTCTTCTTCCTAGAACCAGGAACTTGTCATCTATCTAGAAACTTCAGCTAAATTCTGTTGGTGCTTAGAGAAATAAGTACTATTTAATGCACCATTGAACAATTTGGTTCTTACCCTCCTAAAAGAGTTCTCCTCGGAGCCCTGTCCGATATGGAAGCACTCAGTTGCAGTGGTAACAATAGACCTATTGAGGGTTTCAGTAAAGACTGAAGAGTGGAGCACCCTAAAGGATTGTTTTAGAACTCCACAACAGATGGTTTCACTTACATAACAGGATCCGAGTAGGAGCCCTTTAGAAAGAGAGAATATCAAGGGTTCTTTCGATGGTTAATGGTTCTAAGTCTTCACATTACACATTCTGAGTGTCATGTCTACTCCCTCACACCAGCTCATTCTAGCATGTGGAAGAGTAAATGAAAACCTCTTTGAGCACACAGGACCTCCTGTTCCCTTCTGTGGACTCAGACAGCACGAGATATTTACAGAACCCCGGCTAAAACTGTTTCCTTCAGTCCACACTTAAAGGTGCGGGTCTGTGCCAAAACCCGTCATGTGTTTGCAGTAAGCGAGACGTGGCAGGGTCTGTTTTAGGGCATCGCTTCAAAAACACACCCAGTTCTCTGAACTCGCTGCCAAATCTCAACTCTGCAATTTGGCCAATGTTCCATTTAACTGCAATGCCATGTACCGCGTTCTAAACGATCAGGGGGAGGAAGATTATTTTCAGATAATCTAAAGGATTGCATAATCTTCATAAAGCACACGGATACTTTCCATTACTGATAAAGTGTTGAGAAAGACACAAGGTTCCCGCGAATTTCTTTACTAACACGTCTATTCTCAGAAAATATGGCTTCTTTAATGGGTTAATTAGATGAATTATGGTTCCTAAAAAGGGTTCTCCTTTAAATCCCTTCTAATATATTACTTTCTGTTATGTACCAAACTTTAAGGCTTCTCTTTTTTCTGTGTATTAGAAATATAATACGAAGGATAGCTATGGAAGGAATTTAAACAAGTGACTTCCTGTTCTCACTTCCATTATAGCAGCTATAAACAGCCATTCCCTCTCCAGCCTCTTTTTTTCTCTCTCAAGGTTGAAACTCCTTCCATAATTGTTTATTCAAACATTTTACACACATTTTTTAATCTTTATTTGGAGCGTCCACCTTACGAGTGAATTAGCTGCTCCTATAGAAAGGATAATGTAATAATATACAAAGTGTTAATACAACCTGTGTCCATTTTTGCCTGAGAAATTGCCTAGTTATAGAACGTTAATCAGCACCATTCAATTAAACATCATGTGCTATGACTTATAAATGAATCGGTCATATTGTATTTAGTGTATTATTTATTCACCTACTTACTTGCTTACATTTTTCTTTCTTTATTGCACAGGATCGGCGTATAGAGGAGCTTTCTCTTCTCCTGAGCCATTGGAAACAGTTTCGAGATGGCAAGGCCTTGCTTCAACGTGAGCCTACTGAGATATCTAAAAGCAATTTTCAAAAAAATAAGGATTAAAGGGGCAGTTGGTGGTCTTTATAAATGTTAAATAGCACGAGTTATACATTTGAATTGCATCATTTAATCTTAGAATCTTATGAGACCTTCAATTCAGGTGTTTTTTGTTTTTTTTCTGGCCCTGAAATAAACACGACTGGGCACAGGAGATCCACAAACAAGCACAGGGCTCTGAACATTACACACTGATCCTTTAATTGCCGAATCAACGTACATGTTAATGTATATTATTTTATTATTACATTAAATTGTTGAATGCTTTATGCTTGAAGAGATGTTGAGAGTTGTATTACATATTACTGCATGATTTGTATAATGCTTTAAAAGTCTTTTTATGAATAACCGTCAGAGACGGCAGCACCACAGGGCAGCAGCGAGGAAGAGGAGCAAAGTGCAGCAGTCAAGACAAAAGCCCTCACTATGAAAGCTCACTCAGAGGTATAGTGTACACTTCACTTACACTTTACTTCGTTTACATGGAAATACTGCATTTTCTGTTTATAACTAATGCTTATTTATCTCTCTTTTCTAGATGATGGCTCGTGCGTCCTCTCCACTTCTTACATCCAAAAAATCTGATCAGAAGGAAACAGAATCCAGGTACCACCATTTCTGCCTCTCCTATTGATAATACTAATGTGTTCATTACTGACACGGAAACGTTCGCAGGTCACAGATCAGAAATCTGTCCAGCAGCCAGGAAGATCTGAAAAGTGAAGCAACACAAAAGGTTTGTCTTTTTATTCACAAGAAATTACAGTGGAAAGGTGAAAAGTGAAGGAAGATGGACGTTACCTCCAAGTTATCATATCAGAATCACTTACAGTAAATCCTAAAGCTTTCATTTCTAATTAATCCTAATTAGATATGGTTCAGAGAGCAGGTCACTAAGTTATGTTTGTGTAAAGATTCAAACATTTTGCACATTGAATCAGATTGTGATGTATATATGAACCGTGGTACTTGTATGACTAATTAGTCAATAGCTACAATTCCTTCTTTTGTTTCTAATGTGATTATATTTCTGATCTCGTTTCATTCCTGTAGCCTGTGATCGGGACTCCTGTAGAACCTGCTTGCTCAGACGAGGTACGCTGACGAAACTGATGACACGGATGACTAATTAAATTTCGATAGAACTATCAAATGACTTCAAGTCTCGCAATGATGATAATGTAAGAATAAACTCTCTCAGGATTATTCTTCATTTTCTGTTTTCTCCCACAAACAGAATTCTCAGTCCAAAGCGGAGAACGGGAAACGCATCCCGACGGATGGTAATAGACGCGAGGGTTCAGAGCCGAGGGCTCAAGAAGGCAGCCAGGATGGAGACGTTAACCAGAGTATGAGCTTTTATCACTCTTGTAGACCATGTGCTATTTTATACATATATACATATATACACACACCCTGGGTCTGTTTTTTTTATTAAAATATGGGTGAGGTGAAGAATCAATGAACTAATATATGAAGGAAAAAAGGAGATAGATAGATCCTCCTCTCCTCCTCTCCTCTCCACTCCTCTTGTCTCCTCTCCTCTCTCCTCCTCTCCTCTTCTCCTCTCCACTCCTCTCTTCTCCTCCTCTCCTCTTCTCCTCCTCTCCACTCCTCTCTTCTCCTCCTCTCCTCTTCTCTCCTCCTCTCCACTCCTCTCGTCTCCTCTCCACTCCTCTCTTCTCCT
This sequence comes from Parauchenoglanis ngamensis, assembly GCA_030014255.1. Lineage (NCBI taxonomy): Eukaryota > Metazoa > Chordata > Actinopteri > Siluriformes > Auchenoglanididae > Parauchenoglanis > Parauchenoglanis ngamensis. The sequence goes on along the minus strand of JAQMYM010000037.1, from coordinate 23,348,644 downwards.
CCACTCCTCTCCTCTCCTCCTCTCCACTCTCCTTCTCTCCTCTCTTCATCTCCTCTCCTCTACACTCCACTCCTCTCTGCTCCTCTCCTCTCCTCTCTGGATAAATGAATTCACTTGTTGCTCCACACTAAGATTCACATCTGTCTTTAATCAGGTGGTGTAGCTTGGGGTTTTTATGTGGAGGCCGAGTTTCTCCTTACTATCACTCCTTCCCGATGTCTGTTTGGGGAACCAGACCTGTGGCTTCAGCTGCGTTTTAGCTTTAACTCAGCCCAGATGTTTGCACATGTGTCAGTGTGCAGATCAAAGATCAGAATTTTACTCCGGAAACCACATATCAGGTGTCATTTCCTCTTCCGCTTTACTTAGAAGACCTTCTGTTCTCCTAAACTCCTATTTTATTGTGTTTAAATTGTGTTTCATTATGCATTCTATTATGACATAACCACAGCAATGTTTTCTTGAATCTGATTGGTCAGAAGGTGCTTGTTATTAATATGTTATAATTTCTATAGTAACAGAGACTTATACAGTGGATGCTACACAAACAGATTAAAAATGTGTAATTGTTGATATGGTGAAGTTTTTGGTAAAGAGATCTCCAGTGCTTGTAAAGGTTTAATTAAAGGTAAAGATGTACCTTTAAGTGTCTGGGTAATGTGACATGCTGCAGTTTTCTCGTTTTCTCTCTTATTAACTTCAATATAGAGAATGAAGAGAGGCAAGTGAGGGAACAAACTTGTTTCTTAGTCGCTCCACAACATTAAATGTAACTATAAGTAGATAAAGTATACATTGTGTTGCTTGATTTTAGTAATAAATAAAGCAGATGTAATTGTTAGCAAATTGCTGTGCTATAAGAGGAATAAAACACTTCAACACTTGTTACTATAGAATAATAATCAACCATGTTGTTAATTGTTTTCATGTATTTACATCTTTTTATCTAATGAGAAGGCAGACGCTTTAATTTTATTTAAAGCCAAGGAATCTGCGGTGTGTGATTTAAGCACTTTAACGGAGCACAAACCAGCCATTACTGCTATTATATTTAATTTACGCTTTAATAAAAGCACAGACTCATTTATGTTCCACTCAATTTTCCTTCAGCACTTTCACTGCTATTTTGGAATTTCTGGAAAGACATCCTGAGCACATTTAATATTCCACAACGTGCCTAGCCTCAGATCTGTTCAGAACAGAACCAGCCTCACTGATAGCATCACCTCGTTTCTGTGTGAACTCACATTCATAAGGATGTTCTCTGCTGTAGTTTGTCTTTCAGTGATTCCACCTAAGCACACGATGTGTTTGATTTATTTTTCCTACAGGAAAGGCAGACAGAACGGAAGATCCGATCGACTGCGATCCTTCACCCACGTCGTCTGGGGTGGATTCAGGAGAACATTCCCCAGTCTCACAGGAAAACATGAAGAACAACAAGAGCATACGCAGACTCTGGGGGAAGTGAGTGTGGATCTGTAGCTCCGCATGCCTGCTTCTCAGTGAACCCCGTAACCTGCTCGGCTCTGAGGAGTCCATAGGAATTCTTTTTTTTATACATAATTTGCATTTCGCTCAAAGCAAGTGTCCAGATTGCTTTAGAAAAAAAAAATATTGTTGCACTTCAAAGGTTTTCATTTGCCTCACCCTCTGATTTGAAAAGTGGACAAAAGTATTGGGACACCTGAGCATTACACCAACAGGGACTTTGCATTCAAGTACATAGACTTTAATATAGAGTTGTTCCTAAATGCTTCCACTTGCCAATAACACCACTTACAGTTGAGCGGGGAATATCCAGCAGGGACGACATTTCATGAACCGTCTTATTGCAAAGGTGGCATCATATCAGAGCACCACGCTTGAAGTCACCGAGTTCTTCAGAACGACCCATTTTGTTTCGTAAAAGTTTATAAATGGAGACTCCATGGCGAGGGGCTTGATTTTATACACCTGTGGCAATGGGTCTGATTGGAACACCTGAATTCAGTAATTAAGAGGTGTGTGCCAATACTTTTGTCCATATAGTGTAAGTAAATAAAAACAAACAAGCAATTAAGCAAACAAACAAACAAAAAGCAAATAGAAAGCTATATAAATGGAATTCTATGTTCTTGAGTCAAACTAAGTTTACTTTTGTGTGTCATAGAACGAAACAACAAAAGTAAAAGTAAATTATTAAAAAACAAACAACAAATCAGCCTCTCAACACTACAAACAAACAAACATACAAATGATAAATGAATAAATAAATAAATCATAAGCAAAGAAAAATTAATACAACAACTAAACAACAACTACTAATTCTAATTATTACTATTATTATTATTACTATTATTATTATTATTTGAAGTATTAGTAGTTTCGTTTCTCTTAATTTATTTATTTAACCAAACGTTTAGACATTTTAGTGGACTCTAACTAAAAAAAATTAAATAGACAGATAAACAAACAAATAAATAAATGAAAATAGATCAACAACCTAACAAACAAATAAGTAAATGTTTATCCATTTACATTAAAAGTGTTTAAGTGCATTTTTTAGTGCTTTTGTTGTGTTTTTAGTGACATTCTTATAAATCTTTCACGTTTTTTTTTTTTTCAGTTTTTTCGTGTAATGCAAGAACTTTTAAAAAAAGTGGAAATAATGTTTGTTTTAATGTATGCCTTCTGTACTTGGGATCATTTAAGCTAATAGTAATAAACAAGAAATAAAACTTAAAACTTTAACCATATTACATAATGTCATTTAGTCACCTTCTTATGACCTCATTATGTCACCACTAACTAGATAAACACACTGTACTAAACACTGGTTTAGATATTTTTACAATGTTTGCTACACAATCAAATGAGATGTCCGAGTCAGTGAACACTGACTTGAAGTGAACACGACTGTGTGTTTAGGATCAGGAGGACGCAGTCAGGGTCGGGCGATGATCTGGAGCCCACTGAGTTTAGGAGAGGAGGGTTCAGAGCCACAGCTGGACCACGACTGGCTCGAACCCCTGACTCGGCCCGCTCCATCCGGTAGGAGTCCAGACTTTTCTTCATTTGGTAGTTAAATAATGTGTCAGGCTTATAATGAATACAAGCATGACTCCTGCTATTTTACACCATCACCTCTATGCTCTTAACACACATCCTCTTAAATATTGCAATCACCCCATGTTTAATAATATACTCTTGAGAACTATGGAAAAAAAATGCATGAGTTTTGCTATAAATATTAGAATGTAAACAAATTCCTGGACCTGCTTGCTGAGTAAACGCTCGGTGGGTTATTCTTTTCCTCCAACACTCCTCAGAGACATGACGGTCCCGTTCTCCAACTGGACCACGGAGCAGGTGTGTGGTTGGCTGGAGGACTACGGACTCGGTCAGTACGTCAACTTGGCGCGTCAGTGGGTGATCAGTGGGCAGACCCTACTCTCGGCCACGCCGCAGGAATTTGAGAAGGTTTCATTTTCTTTAAAGTCGGTTTATACTGCAAAGGATTCAAATTAAAAGGATTAAAAACCACTAATCTGATCAAGCGGCGTTCCAAGAGTGCTGATATTTCCTCTAACCAGCGCTGGGACGTTACAGTGTGTGCTTCACTCCGCTACATCCTAGTTCAACGGTGTTACTACAGTAGAGGTAGCGACATCATCAGTGGACATAAACAATCCTTTTCAGATATGTAACTTCTGACTTAAAATATGAACGCTCATCAGATGGAGAAGAAAAGGAAGACGGGATGCCAATTTCACTGTAAACACCTTTAACAAGAATGTAGAAATGTTTGGCCAGCTAGCCAAAGTGCTATAAAGTGAGTGTAGATACTTCAGGATCTATTTCCACTAAAGGAGCAAAAGTTTACAAAATACTGGGTCCAAAATGGCAGGTACTTGCTAGTAATCTCTGGTTGTAGAAATTCAATATTGCCCAAGTTATACTAAATATGGCTGTGATTAGTTACGGCCGAATCACAGCCGTGTCAATATTCCGTATAAACGCGCTCTAGCTCATACGATAGTGCATAAGTATAATTTTAATTACTATTACAGGAGATGGGCATCAAACATCCGCTGCACAGAAAGAAGCTGCAGTTGGCTCTCAGGTCATTCAACAACAAGGTGATGGAGAAATCCTCAGAGCTCGATCACATCTGGGTCACACGTAGGTACTTTTATAACATGAATTCTGAAATATTTGTTGACTATGACCTCATAGATAATATTTTACTCTGAATACTCGCATATCTCACCACAAAATGAGTCCGGTGTCGCAAAAGTTCGTTCCGAGATTTGAAATGTAAAATGTAAATGGACCCACACATCATTTTTCTAATTTTGCCGTGAAAACATTCATTTGAATTTACTTGATTTTGAAACTTGATTTTCTGTTCAGATGATGATATCTTAAACACGTTCGCTGATTCATCCGAATCGGCTGCACCGGATTTAACAAATGACCCTTATTTTAAAGATAATTACCTGTAGATTTAGAATATCCAGTGAAACAACTTTTCTTCCTGACTTTTTTCCCAACTGGGAACTCATCTTGTGGTGACACCCCACATTTATTGAACAGGTTCATCTGCTGTTTGAAATATTGAAATTATATAAAAATATTAACAGCTATTTACTGCGTATAGATAGATAAATAGACAGACAGACAGATTTTGAGGATATAATTTATCCGATGCTATGTCCTATGTATTACACAAGTGTTATTGAGAAGTAAATACGTTGTGTTGGGTGCAAAAGTTTTCACACCCCTACTTGGAGGTTTTTATGAATAGTCAAAAAGTTGATGTTAAGGTAAAGCAAGGGGATTTCTGAGCATGCTATAAATGTTGACTTTTTTAGGCATCAGGTTCTATGTTATTTATAAATTTATTTATTTTTGCTTTTTCAGATTTTTTCTCCAGTCATGTCTTTGTATATTTCTCTCTCCCTAAACACACTGATCACTTTGTTACTTTTCTTTTGCAGCTCTCTTAAAGGTTAATATTGTTAGTGTTAAAGTATAGTGTGTAATTTGAGTCTGTTTAGATTTCTTATGACCGAATAAAGAGAACAGGTTTGTAATCACCCATTTTCCCCTCAGGCTGGCTGGATGACATCGGCTTGCCTCAGTATAAAGACCAGTTCCATGAGAGCAGAGTGGATGGCAGGGTGCTGCAGTACCTCACAGTGGTGAGCCCTGAATCTGACCAACGTGACCGTAACTGATGCTAACATGACGCAAGATTTTATCTTCTAATGTTGCTCTCATCATCCTCCTCCTACAGAACGACCTTCTGTTCCTGAAGGTCACCAGTCAACTCCATCATCTGAGCATCAAGTGCGCCATCCACGTCCTCCACGCCAACAAGTTCAACCCGCACTGCCTGAGGCGCAGACCAGGAGACGAGGTGCGTGCTCACGGTCCAAACTGCAGCCGCTGAATCAGCAGAGCAGCGAAACGATGGAGGAAATAACAAACAGCAGAATTCTAAATAAATATGTCAATATAGTTTTTATCTTATTATTTGAAATTACATTAGAAGAAATATAGGAAAGGATTAAAAAAAGGTAGAAAAAATAGCAATTAGGTCATTCTGGTTTCTTCTTTCTGCTTAAAGTAAATATCATACAATATTTTTTCAGATTATCCACTCAATTTTAAGAATATTAAGAAACCACTTAATTAAAAAAAACACGTTTATTTTAATAAAATATATTAAATCATATTTATTTATTTATTTATTTGCAATAACATATGGAAATGTCATTGACATCCATAAAGGTTTTTATTTGATTTGATCTTTTTTTATTTTGTTTTATTTTTATGTATTTATTCCTTTTTTTTTCTTCTTCTTCAAATTGATCATTATTGGCAGCCATCTAGAAAAAGGAGAAATCGCTTTTAGAAAGTATATTATTAAAGTTTTCCACTGAATTATACAATCTACTTAATAAAAATAAATTAAATAAAATTGAAAATGATATATTGCCATATAATGGATAGTTTAATTAATTAATAAATCAATAAAATGATTGATTAATTAAAAAAGTAATTTGTGATTTATTTAACAGTAACTAATATGTAACCTGTTTACATATTAGTTAAAAAATAATTTAAAAAGTAACTTGTTTTATACTCAATAATCTATTAGTAGTTAATGGACACATTGAAAAATATGTTTAGTTGTGTTTTATTACGTACTTGCTTTCTGTGTCCAGAATTTGTCCAAATGTAAGATAATTTTGTTTTCTTTTATTCTTTTCTTTCCTTACGTAAAGAATTAAATAATATTTACTAGCGTGAAATCCTGCCATGCGCTTATGCAGTCAACTCCGTAATTATCGACACCCTTCAAGCATGCAAGCAATTATTTGTTCACATTACATTATTTCAATTTTCTTCATTACAAAAAAAGTTAATTCATTATTAATTAATAGTATTCACATATTTGTTTGTTTGTTTTGTTTTTCAAATTTCCCCTTATGATGAACAAAGTGCAATTTTTTTGGGTAAAAAACTTTTGAAGGAAACATACTAATCTCAACCCAAAGCCTGAAAATGATCTTTAAATAAAAAAAATAAAAAAATAAATAAATTTAAAAAAAAAATTCATTTGCATTTAGTATCCAGGAAGTGTATATTTGTTTTTATCCAAATATGAGGTTGCATATCTGTGCGTTTGTGTGTGATTGTTTCAGAATAAAAGCTCTCCGTCTGAGGTGGTGCAGTGGTCTAATCACCGGGTGATGGAGTGGCTGCGCTCGGTGGACTTGGCCGAATACGCTCCTAATCTCAGAGGCAGCGGCGTGCACGGAGGCCTCATAGTGAGTCACATGGAACAGATCACTTTTATTATGTTCTTTTCAATCATTAGCAATGGATCTCCCACTGAGCCAACAGTTCACAACAATACAAGTGCATCTTAAAGCAAATCCATCAGCACAGCTTACATGGAGAACACAGACAGAGAACCAACAGTCCTGACTTTGTGTTCAGACCAGAATAACCTGAATATGAAAATCCTAATTGCTGTCAATTGTCATGCTGTTATAGGAAAATAATCAACAGCAGAGTTGTGTGATGAAGTGAGAGTCACTGGTACCACCCTGAAGTTGATTACTTTCCTATAACTGCATGTTTACTACGTAGTTTATTACTAATGTAATTTATTTTATACCTCATTCATTTTTTCCCCAAAATTTACATTTAATTTACAAAATTTTCTCCATTTATAGTTGTTGCGCGATGTCTGACAATCAAATTAGTTTGTTTTCTCATTCGCGTTTTAACAGCTATAAACAATTATTCCCTCACAAACCTCTCTTTTGGAAATAAGACCAAAAAAAAGAAGAAAAAAAAAGAAACTGTAGCTTGCGAATTGTCTGCAAATTGCTACAAAGCACTGACACTGGAGACTCCTTCCAGAAATGTTCACCACATCAACAGCTGGAAGTAATGATAATGTATTAGATCAAGTGTCTGATATAAATCTTAAAATCTGATATGCTGCTGCGCTACCACTTTACAGAAAAGGAATGAGCACATTCTGTCCAATCAGAATCCAGAATTCTGCAGCTCTGTGCTATGAATTCGTGTACATGTTTTTATTTCTGGGTTTATTATTAACATTTCGTTTTTTGGGCCCCATGTTCAGATCCTAGAGCCTCGGTTTACGTCTGAGACGATGGCCATGTTACTGAACATCCCTCCTCAGAAAACTCTGCTCAGACGCCATTTAACCACCAACTTCAACAGTCTGGTTGGAGCTCAGGCTCAGCAGGAGAAACACGAGTACGCCAACGCCAGCGGGCACGCGCCGCTCTCCACCACTGCTAAAGTCCGGGTATGAGATCAGATTTATAGGATTTCTTTTTCACTAACTGCTGTAAAGTAAATTCTCAATTCACACAGGAATAATGAAAGGGAAAGTATTGCCTGACGCATACTACTACACTTATTAGTGCATCTAAATAGTATGCTTAATATGGCTATGTTACTATTGTACTATATACTACTCTAAGATGCTAGTTAGTATGGTAATACATCAGCCAAATGATTATTTACCTGCTGTAATACCTAGTGTGTAACAGGATGCGTACGACCTTATATTATTTAGTAGTAATTTTGGACAAAATGTACAAAACAAAACAAACAAAAAAAACTTCAAATGATCAAATGCATAATAACCCCCAAAATGTTGAATGCTACATGTTAAAATCTAAATGATCAATAAAATCAAAACTGTGAGTTCAAAAGTTAGCAGCCCCCTGTTCTTAAGTAAGTGATAAAACACTCTGTGTCATGAAATTAATTATATACAACATACACTAATGATGTGCAGTTACTGTTACCATCCCAAAAGTTGATTCTTTGCCTATAACCATCCTGAAATGTTTTATTCCTCGCATACCACAGTGATTTGCCAACAATTATCTAAGCTGTACAGTGTATTTATTATAGAATGACACATCATTCTTTTTACGCATTTATAGTTACATTTAAATGTTACTATTTAAACAGCATTACGTCTGACTGATACAAAGTACTGACACTGGAGACTCCTTCCATAAATGTTACATAAACATCTACTTATCACTATATATCAAAAATTATACTTTGTCAAATGTGAATTATATACATACATATGTGTATGAGTATAATTCATACATATGTACAAGTACAAGTCCTTGTGAATGAGTTGAAACATAGAAATGATAGATACTCCTAGAGAAATGATGTTTAGTATACACTTGTGCAATTAAAAAAATGTATAATTAGTGAATTTTTGGAAACACGGTTAGAATCCGCCATGCAAAAGCTGTAGCTCTGATTTCATGCTCTTTCTCTGGACAGTTTTTAACCCATCACATTTTCTTCTCCTTTTCCATCGTTACTTCTCTCAGCCAAAGAAGCTCGGCTTCACAAACTTCAGCCACCTGAGGAAGAGGAGGCCTGATGACGCAGCGGACTATATTTGCCCAGTAGAAATGGGAAATTCTCCGGTTTTAAATGGTACGGCCCACCAGCTCTAGCAAAGCCTCAGCGCTTCTCTAGCTTCCAGCTTCTCCTGGACTCAGATAGACTGGATCGGAATGAGATCAAGCGATCATCGAGGTCCTGATCTTCCCTCGACAATCTCTCTACTGTGATTGGTTTGCTCATCTTCTCCACTTGGATGGACAGCACAGCTGTAACCTCACGCGGACTGGAGGATTTCCGCTCATTCGTCTGGACGTTATTTGGTTATAAGCCAATTTTTTGTCATGCTGGTGTAATGTAATGATTCCTCCACACCCCTACAATTCTCAACCATCCATGCTAAAGGCTTTACATAATAAATAAACCAGGCAGTTAATTTCTCTTCACTCTTTGTTGTTATACCCAAATGTTTTGTTTGCTGTATTTTTACTCTCTGCATTGCTAGATTACTGCTTATTCTGCAGACAAGTAATTACATATGACACACTTTAGATTTAGTGATCCGCTGTAGAGATGCGATTTGTTGGGAAAATATCAACTGCAAAACACAAAAAAGCCCTTTGACTCAATCTGGTGTTGGGGATTTTGGGTTTAATGGCTGGTACTGTTTGTACAACACTGCCATCATGTGGCAAATAGTCTATATAAGCAGATATTTAAAACACACACACACACACACACACACACACACACACACAGCCATTAAGGAACGATAACGACTGTGATCCTGATTATAGGAATCGGTGAGCAAGTAAAAAGGGGATTAGTCATTCCCCTTTCCACCAACAGGGAATGGGTTCTTGAACCGGTTCCATTCAGGATTTTTTTAACCTTGGTGCCTGATAGTTAAACAGCCTGTGTTTCCACCACCTTTCAGGTGGAACCCTTGTAATCAACGATGCATCATCAGCAGAGGGTGTTGCATAATGTACAACAGAAGCAAGATGGCAGATCACATTGATTACCTACGAGCTTTTGCTCTGTTATTGCACATATTTGTCTAATTTATCCTTTTCCATTGTGTTCTCTAATGCTCCAACCAGCTATCATTTGGTTCCATCTGGGAACCAAGTTTTCAGAATCCATTTTTGAAGATTTGGTGCATGAACAGAACAGAACCTGTTCCCTGTTGGTGGAAAAGATGTAACAGAGACAAGAATCTACCAAGAGGCCAAGAGTTAACAGACGAGTAACACAAGAATCTAGACATCAACTCACTTAATTCCTGACATAAGCTAAATTATGCAGTATGATGATGTTAGAAGTATAATAAATAATAAATAAATAAATAAATAAATAAATAAATAAATTTTCTTCTTTCTTTTCCAATAGTGTGTAAACTGTAATAAATTGCTGCTTGGTAATGGACTGTATGTGCTTCATATATATGGTGTAATGAGAGATTATGTAAATTTATGTAAATGTGTATAAATTATCTAAGTGTATTTACATCTGTTTGATGGAAGAAGATGGGATAAGTGCTTCTGATAAATTTGGATCAGCCAGGAGGAGGCAGTCTTTAGTCGAGAATTGAATAACTGGCTGCCAAAGATGTGGACTAAGTTTTATGCAATATACTTATATTTCATTGCTCTAGTTTAATGATCTAAAATAGCTCACAATGAGAGAAGAATTATGATTTGAAATATAATGCTGCACAACAATGTTTTTGAAAAGTCTTGCTTCCTGAAGAGTTGCTGATTGTGACAGGTACCTACTGGATGCACAAATATAGTTTTGGTTTTACTGCATCACGTAGGAACTCTGAGA
>JAQMYM010000037.1:23327319-23337798 GCA_030014255.1 Parauchenoglanis ngamensis | reverse complement strand
ATAAAAATAAAGAAATAATTGAATTAGAAGGTGTGTCCAAACTTTTGACCGGTAGTGTATATATATATATATATATATATTTTGTTGCACAGTTTTAAATTCGTAAAGTAACAGCTTATTCTTCAGTTCGTTCCTTCAGTAACTACAGTGAACCTAGTAGGAAACCTGTAGTTACAAGAATAACCTTTGTTCTTAGTGGGGCTAAACAAAGCTGTGCTGCATTGCTAATCTCTACAGCAACATTTTCCATCAGACTTTCGAACAGCGCTGGTGTCAGCAGAGACGAAAAAGCCAAATGATTGTAGAGGGAACACTTTACTGTGATTGATAATCAAATGAGTGCAGCCTAAGCGATTGTGATGTGCTATAGATTAAATAGAAGGCCCTAACCTCAACTGACTGTCTCGAGAACATTCTGAAGGTCATCTTTAATCCCCAAACCACTGGGAAAACATATAAAGCATGACTACTTATTGATTTCCGTTCTGAAGATAAACTAACCCAGTTTGTGTTTCGCAAGAAGGCTGTACATCCAGATTAAGGGGCGGAAAATAAACGTACTAAGGATGTCCTTAAACAGGACTCTGCCCAGTATGCACTTCGCTTTTAGATTGGAATCATGGGTGGACATGTGATAAATGATAGCTTTTTTAGCTAGCCAAAAGACAAATAAAAGCTCCAATGTGTTGCCCAGTTCCATGCTTGTAGTTGCTTGGAAACCTAATCGAATTGACGCAAACTCTTTGTAGCCAGTGGCACCATTAACTGGATAATAAATTCTACAGGCCCCCTCAGTATGGATTTATTTCATGAACATTATTTACATTTTTCAAATAACATTATTTTGAAAAGCCACAGAGATTTCTATTCATGAACTTTTCACCCAGAACACATTACGCCTGAATTGACTTTGGTGATTGGAACCCTTATATTAGCATAATTTGTTGTGAACTCCCTGGGGCAGTATTGTGGTGCAGTGGTTAGCACTGCTGCCTCACAGCAAGAAAGTTCTGGGCTCAAACATGACTAGGGCATTTCTGTGTGGAGTCCCCCTGCCTGCTAGGGCTCCACCTGGGTGCTTTGGTTTCCTCCTACAGCCCAAGACATGCAGATTAGGTCAACTGGCTACTTTAAATTGTTTGTAGGCATGAATGTAAGTGTGATTGGTTGTTCATCTCTGTGTTAGCCCTGTGATAGACTGGAGACCTCTTCAAGGTGTACCCTGCCTCTCACCCAGAGTCAGCTGGGACTCTAGCTTTCTTGTGACCCTCATGGATAAGCGGTTGAGACAATGGATGGATGAAACCCCTGGCTATGCTTGACATATCACTGGGTGTCCCCAGACCCCACCTTCAAAACACCTCACCAGGTTAAAAAGTGGTACCTAATATAATGGAATAATGTATAGCAAGTTAAGTGTCTAATGCAGCACATTGTGTTTGTGACCTCAACAAAATGTCATCAGTAATCCAGTAAAAATATCATTGGCCTAGCTTGCATCTTAATATATTTAACCACAAGGTGGGATTTATATGACATGCATGTTCCTGAAGTGATGATCCAAAAGTGTGCAAGGTATCAAGGTGCATCCTACAACTATTATGTACATTATGCTTAAAAATAGCAATTACACGCAATTATGTATTTAAAAAATGAATAGCCCAGAATAGCTTGTCCCAAGTGCCCAGGCTACTGATTTGTCCATGTCTGTGAACCCACAATGGATAGTTTGTCCATCCATCCATCCATCCATCCATTATCTATACCGCTTTATCCATGTGAGCCAATCCCAGCATGTTCGGGCGAGAGGCGGGGTACACCCTGGGCAGGTCGCCAGTCCACCTCAGGGCCAACACAGACAAACAGCCACACACGCTCGCATTCACACCTATGGGCAATTTAGAGTAGCCAGTTGACCTAATACGCATGTCTTTGGACTGTGGGAGGAAACCGGAGCACCCGGAGAAAAAGTACGCATGCACGGGGAGAACATGCTGGATATGAAATGTTAACTAAAATGAGATAAAACCAGATGAAACTAGATAAATCTGTTTGTTATCTGTTTGTTCACGTGTTTGGTTAAAGAAATTGGTATTTTCAATAAATATGTTTCTTTTTCTGCATGACAGTAACAAACATTTCAGTTTGTCCATAGTGGTACAAAGTTGCTTTGATGCAACAAAATTTTAACAAATAAATAAATAAAAAAATAATTAATATGTTTATTTATATTGTTATAGTGTCCAATTTTAACCAGGAAAAAGAGCACAAATAATATTTTTCCTTATTGATATCATAATGCATAAAAAGGCATATGGCAGGAAAATAATCTGGTTTGATGAGACAAAGATGTGTCCTTTTTTTGGGCTGAACTTCAAGCACTATATTTGGCAAAAAAAACAGGTACTGCTTATCAACTGGCTAATACCATTAGTGAAGCATGGTGGTGCTGGAATCATCATGCTATGACGATGCTTCTCAGTAGCAGGGACAGGGATAATGGTCAGAATTGAGGAAAGGATGAATGCAGCCAAATATAGAGTTATCCTTGAAGAAAACCTGCTCCAGAAGGTTCAACTTTCAGCTTGACAATCATCAAAAGCATACAGCCAGGACAACAATGGAGTGACTTTGGTACAACTATCTCAATGTCTGTAATGGGCCTAACCAAAGCTTAGACTCCACAAAATCTGTGGAGAGACATCATAATTCTACCCATCTAATCTGCTTGAGCGTGAGAGGATCTGCCAGGAAAATGGAAGAGACTGCCCAAATTTTGGTGTGCAATTAAGAGAGACTTACCCAAGAAGACTCAAAGCTCTAATTGCTTCTGCAAAAGTGGTTCACTAAAGTATTTCATAATACTTATCTAAATGAGGAAATTCAGTTTTTAAATTTGTAAAATATTCTAAAACCTTGTTTTTGCTTTGTCAGTGTGGGATACTGGGTGTAGAGTAATGGCCAAAAAAGAAAATGTAATCAATTTTTCCATTGAATCTACAGTATAACAGGAATAAATTGTGCAAAAAGTGAAGAGATCTGATTACTATCAGATCATGATGTCGATGTTGCAATTTAAGGCAAATTAAATTAAGGAGTGTGACTTTACTGTAGTTTGTGTTGGGCTATACTGTAGTTTCCCACAAACAGGGAAATCAAATATTAGTATAGAATGCATCTGCAATCTTTTACATGCTTTCACTTTAGCAACCCTTTGCAACATAGATTGGAAAAGAAAACCCACAGAGATAAAACATGTTTCTCCATGCATTAATAGATATCAGATAAACAAAACAATAGCAAATGCTTTGCGCTCTGTGTTATGAATCACTAATTGTTGTCATGAGATTATAATTCACATTTGCAGTAAATAGCTTACTGTGCTAAACTGTATACAGTATGTGTCAGCATTTTGTAAGTATGTATGCTTGTGATATCTGCCTGTGATGTGGCATTGGCATGTGTGAAAGTGATGCTTATCTTTCACACAGTTCTACTTCCTGCCCAAATAAAGTTTGCCATGTTCGCATCTTGGCAAGCTTTTCAAACAGAAATGATTATTTGCTTAAGAAAGTGAGCTAGAAACACAAAGAAATAAAAAATACACAGATTGCAACAATTCTAATAGTTCTTAGTCAACAAACAAACAAACAAATAACAAACAAACAAACAAATAAATAAACAAGAACCTTCTGATACAAATTTCCTTTCAACATGCAACATGTACTGGATAAGAGAAATAACAGAAATTACATTAAGTACAAAAAAGTTCAGTAGTTCAGTAGATATAACAAAAACAAAGCAACATTGTAGTTATTAATGCATTCAAAAATAAATGCAAATGCAAAACATAGATAAATAAACATAAACACACAAGGCCTTTTGTGACAACTTACTAATTGGCCCTACCAATTATTATAATTATTTTATTTGAAAGTATATATACAGAAATAAAGCTTTATCATCTCTGAAGATATGAAAATGTGTACCATATACAATAAACAGTTGTAGTAAAATGCAGATTGTAATAATCTGCTTTTTGTGGCACTAAAATCCTTGCTAGCTGTTAACCTTGGTTAACATAATTCAAATATGACTTGTGAAAACTGTCTAGGTATGTATAGTACAGACAAATTGAATAAGGCTTTAAACTGTACCTGCATTACTTTCAGTTGGTTCTAAAACTGATGATACCCCAAAATATTTCCTTATAGCACCAAAAGATTAACATTAGACCATTAGTCTACACGTTCCAGTCCCATTAGAAATATCATAATTGTAAGGTAAGGGCACTTGAATGCCTCACACAGGGTTGAGTCAATAATGAAAGGTCGTGGCTGTCAATATGAACGTGATGATTGGAGCAGATGGTAAGAATTAAGTGGTAACTGTTGAAATAAGTAATAATTCTTTAAATGTCAAAATAAATCTCTTGTCACTGATAATACAAAAAATTGAATGAATCCACTTAATATTAATTTCTTGCTGATGTTTGGGTCTGTTTCTCTTCTTCTACTCCCTAAGAACCTAAGAACCCTGTGGTGAGTACAGCATCTTACATTGCCTTAACTCCATTGGTCATTTCAATGCAGATTATACATTCAGGCAAGGTCTCATCTCTTGCAGCCATGATTGATTCTGGAGCCGCTGGCAACTTTATGGACCATACCACTGCCCTAAAACTTCAGATATCTCTGCTCAACTTCTATAGTCTACCTCGAATCAGCACCATTGATGGCAACCTCATAGGGGAGGGTACCATTCACCTCTGCATTGCACCTGTCACAATTCAAATCAGCTGTCTACACAAGGAAACTATCTCTTTTCTGGTCAGGAATACCCCTAAGCATCCCGTCATTCTGGGTATATCATTGTAACACCTCCATAACCCCAAATACATTCTTCCTTGCCTCCAGTGGAGATTAATCACTTGGGTACACACTGCAACAAGACATCCTTGCACACAAAGAGCACTTCTCAGTGAAAAGTATTTTTGGCCCAACATGCATCAAGAAGTCAACCAGTTTGTAACCTCATGCTCCACTTGCGCTAAAGCCAAGGTATCCATAACTGCCACTTCCAATGCCTCACCACCCTTGGCCACTCCTGGCAGTAGATTCCATCACGGATCTCCCACAGTCTGCGGGTAAGACAGTAATCCTTGTCATAGCTGACAGTTTCTCCAAAGCTCTGAGTCTTATTCCCCTTCTGGCACTACTCACAGCTTTTGAATTGGCTGAACTGTTATTTACAGGTGCTAGCGGGAACTGTAGTCCGTGTAGTTCTCTGTCGTACAGCGGAAGTGCGCGCTTCCACTTTGAGAGCGATGGAGCAGAGGAAGGAACAGGTCATGACAGAATCCCCCCAAAGGCGCTACTCCTGAAGCACCCAACAACATCGCTTCTCGAAGGTCCTGGACCTATAGGGACAGGCGTATCACTGGTCTCTACCACGCCGATTTTTTGTTACAATGAGGGCGTGGGTAGAAGCTCAGGCAGGAACTCAGGTAGGAACCCGGGCAGAGAAGCAGGTTTGACTGGGCACACTGGAACAGGAGCAGGCTCATTGAGTTGTGCAGAGACTTGGGCACACTCGAAAGCACGACGGGAACTTGAGCAGGCTCAGAGAGCGCGACGGGAACTTGAGCAGGCTCGGAGAGCGCGACAGGAACTTGCAAAGGCTTGGAGAGCACGACAGGAACTTGCACTGTGACTTGAGCTGCGACACTAACTTGCGCTGGCTCTGTGACTTGTGCTCTCACTGGAACAGGCACTGTGACTGAGAGAAGAACAGGCTCTGTGACTTGTGCTCACACTAGAACAAGCTCTGTGACTTGTGCTCTCACTGGAACAGACACTGTGACTGAGAGAAGAACAGGCTCTGTGACTTGTGCTCTCACTAGAACAAGCTCTGTGACTTGTGCTCTCACTGGAACAGGCACTGCGACTGAGAGAAGAACAGGCTCTGTGACTTGTGCTCTCACTAGAACAAGCTCTGTGACTTGTGCACTCACTGGAATAGGAGTGTGTTCCATGACTTTTACAGTCTCTTTGACGTTTAAAGGAACATTTTTAGAGGCTTGGACCAGAATGGGTGCTTTAGCCTGAACTGGAACAGTGACGAGTATTGGAACAGTCTCTGTGGCCCTGAAGTGAACAATCTCTGTGGCCATGACTGAAGAGGGCTCTGGCTCTGGGTCTGGCCTGGTGACTTGAACAGGAATAAGCTCCATGTGAGCAACTTCGGCTGGAACAGGAGCGGGCTCAGGGAGAACAATCAGCAAACAGTGTCAAAGGATAATCCAAAATAAGAGTCAAACACAATAATCAAACAAACACGGGTATAGAAATGCTCGGCAAGACAACACGGAGGCTAGTCTAATGCTTCGCAATTTACAAAGCGCAAAGGCAGTCCTTTTAAACACGGCTTAATCTGTCCATGAATGAGATGCACCTGTCTCCCCTTGGCAGTCCTCGTGGCTGGGAGCAGGTGCTAGCGGAAACTGTAGTCCGTGTAGTTCTCCATCGTAGAGCGGAAGTGCGCGTTTCCGCATTGAGAGCGACAAAGCAGAGGAGCGCACCGTTCATGTGGCCAAGCTTTCACGGCATGCTGTGCGAATGAAGAGGAGCAGATCATGACACCTACAAGGTACTCAGCAGAATAAACCTAATCACATACAAACTGGACATAGCCAGTCATAGCCTTATTGCTCTGTCATTCCACATATCTCAACTTAAAGCAGTCAACTCTAGCCCACTAGCAGAGGACACTCCACCAGCCAACCCACCTCAGCCATCTGACATTGACAGCCAACCAGCATATGCAGTGAAAAACTTTTGTGCTCATGCTGAAGGGAAGGGAAACTGCAATATCTGGTTGACTGGGAGGGCTATGACACAGATGAACAGTGCTGGGTCCCAGCAAAGGACATATTAGACCCCTTGTTCATCCAATATTTCCATGAAAGTCACCTGCACCTACACTTACACCTGATAATTCTGACTACACTTTCTATAAGCACTTGCACACAGACAACATGGCTGACTATTCTATCATGTTCAGAGTCACCTGACTTCTGATTAGTCTGCTTCTTCCTGAAGCAGGTGCTCAGTTCTGGGGACCAGAAGCCTACAGCTCAACCAAGGCCAACCTGAGAAGAGGAATCATGAAAGCTAAATATGCAAATAAAATGAAAAAAAAAAAAAGTACACTCCTTTTTCTAAAACTTCACCAAAAACTCTGCAAATTTTGCACCTCATATTATATTCAGATTAGCGCTGCTCTGTCTTGTTTTTGTCTTGTCTTATGTCTGCACTGTCTGCATATTTGCACACTTTGTGCCTTATGTTGTTTTTGCCATGTCTGCACATGTTTGCACAGATGCACTTTATGTTGTCTTCTGTTGTCTACTGTTGCACACGTACACCTTTTTGTACTTTTGTGTTGTCTTGTATTTCACTGTAAACTGTATTACATGTATATGGTTGAAATGACAATAAAAGCCACTTGACTTGACTTGACATGACTTGAAGTGACGTGGATTGATGAAATGAAAATGGAACTCTTTGGGTACAGTTCTCAAGAGAAAAGAGATTTCTTTGATAAAAAGAACATCTTACTAACTAACTGTTAAGCACGGAGGTGGAGCTATTATGCTTTGGGTGTTTGTTTGACAGCATTTCTGGCCGTTCCTTTTTGTTGTTGTTGTTTTTATGCTGATGGAAAATGAGCAGCAGATGAGTATCTTATACTGTTTAGATATGAGCTTTTATATTCATATATAATATACTCTTAATCTTTTATACACACTAAACTCAGAAGAACAGAATAAGCCTCTCCAAAAAAACTGTCCATTGCAGAAAAGATGTAACAGGAAACATTACTAATCAACATGTGCAGGGAAATAATAATAATAAAAAAAAATCAGCCTCAGAAGGACTGACAATTTATTACTGTGTGATTAGCATAATTACACATGCTATTAGCATCGCTAATGAATTTCATCACTGAGGAAGGAGATGATGAATTTATAACCCTGGCACACTGATACACATTGGGTAATTTACAGAATAAAAATTGTACAGTGCTCAAATCACAGCCTTTAATCATGTTCTTAAAGTTTTATCTGGTATAAATATTACAGTGCACAGAGCTGTGAAAGAAAGAAAGAAGGAATTCAGGCTATAATCTTTCTATCTTTCAGACAGAAAAAAATGAAAATAAGGCAGAAGTAAATAATGAAATAACGCTAGAAAGAAAGAAAGAAAGAAAGAAAGTAAAACAGCCTGCAGTTCCTCTCTCTCTCCACTAGGAGGCATCTCAGTTCTACAGAACAGCTCCAGAGTAACTTCCTGATTTATTTACATGGAGGGTAATATGATGCAGCCCAGGAAAGGTTCATTCTTGTGCATGTTTTTATTTTCTCTCTTAAATAAAATGTTTCCCTGATGACGTGTTTATCACCTTTACACAGTTTCCCATACTGCACAGAAAAACTGAAGAGCATTTAAATGTGCAGCTTTCTTTTTGGAAAATAAAATTTTCTAATTTTAGAGATGAATGAATGAATGAATTCTTCTCTCTGTCTTTTCTTTTCTTTCCTCAGCGTATGTTATTGACAGGCTCAGCAGACACGCCATCTTTTCGTCCTGTGCGTTTATCAGCAGGTTCAGGACGATGCCTCGGTGCCTCGAGGATACGAGCAGCTGTATGGATCGGAGTTTCAAGGTCAGACGTCTGGCCGAGACTAAATCAACAGACTCCAAACGACTTAGATGCATAAATGAACATAAAATAAAAGAAATTTTGTGACTGGGTGCTTCTTTCTCAGAGTTCTACCAAAAGATCCAGATGTTCTGTTATAGTTACTTAGGAATATGAGGCAGTTTGCTAGAAGTCTGTAACTTTTAATGATGAAAACACTACAGCTGGTGGAACCTGGCTTTAAATAGTGGCATTGAGTATTACTTCACAGATGACGTGGCCCTTCATTCACTCAGACTAGCCGTTAAAGGACGAAAGGCCATTAGCATTATTGAAGCGATGACCCTGTCACCTCAAACATAGACCATTTAACAGGGAATAAATTTATGCAAACTGCATATTGATGTACTAATGATCAATTGGCCCCTGCAGCAGTATTAATATGCAATTGTTGCAGTGTGAAATGCATTAGCAATTATCCATGTGTTTCAGTGCTCTAACAAGTGGCATGCATGCAAGGCATTGTGGGAAAAGAGTCACTATTTTACCCTGAGTGTGTGAAACCAGCACAGCTACAGTTAGGAGAGATGACTTGTCCAAGGATCTCTGGCTTTGCAGCAGTCCTTTCATCTCAGCTAAGTAGCTAACGCTAATCATGTCAGTGAGCTAACAAAGAAATTAACAGACTTAGCATGCTAGGAGTCGCCTACAATGGACAAAATGGCATGTAATGCCTGGACCGTGTCCACAAGCAACAACGTCATGATCATTAAGAGACTTGTATGCCTTCAGTGTCTTGCTATACTATAAATGTTGAGAATGCTTATGACATGCGAGTACATACAGTACGCATATGTTCTGTTACTGCAGGCTAGCCTAGTGCTTAGCGTCATTTAGCCACTAACAGGATGTCAAGACCTAAAAATCTTCTAGAGTTAAACCACTTTAAAGTTAGTGTAGCAGGTTTTACTTCCTGTCTCTTAGTGCTAGGCCATAGTAATATGTGGAGCTAACCTTAATTCCTAAATAATAAAATTCTTCAAATAATAGATTCTTCAGTCAGATTAAATGTTCAAAAACATTCAAATAACCCAACAGAAGACATATATTTTATTTTTCTTTGCAGCATTTTGCTCGTAAATGATTAGCAAGACTGAAATTGTTTAGCATAGAATTAGAATGAATGAATACAAAAAACCTGGTTAATTAGCATCCATGCTAATCCGTTCATTTTGTGTTTTCTAATTTACATTCAAACTATAATTTGTGTAACAGGGTCGTACTTTCAAAGTGACCTCACAACATTATTAAAAATAAAGAAATAAGAATGAGAGAAATTAGTTTTCTTCTTCTTTCCTGCTTCAGGAAATTTGGATGATGCAACTTCCTGTTGAACTTACCGTATGACTTATTCTACATATTTCATGGAGATGAATGAGTTCAGGTAGCAGGTTGAGTGAAAATAAAACATGACCCGTCACATCAAGTCAGGTATTCAGTCGCACTGGTTAGTTTTGTAGGTGAAATCTTTCAAATATTTAATTTTGGCAAAAAAAATCAGTTGGTAAATACCTCATCTTCCTGATCCTTCAACAGCATTGAGAAATTTAAATCCTAAACACTTTAATGAACACTATCCAAACTGCTTACTCCAGTTTCGACAGAAAAACTTACACTACCAGTCAAAAGTTTGGACACCCCTTCTAATTCAATGTTTTTCTTTATGTTTATGACTTTAAAAGAGACTGGATAATGATGGACTGTTGTTTCTCTTTA